>CAJPEX010002959.1:0-33349 GCA_905338405.1 Notodromas monacha
ATATTCAAATAACTCCAGCTGGGCTTACTTGCATTCTTTTCTGGACCTCCTGGCTAAATTTCATGGGGCCACATTAACGCGAAACTCAGCAGGCACATTTTCTCAGTTGGAAGAAAAAAAATCGATACTCTGAACTTTGTAAAAAAAAAAAGTATTCGTATCGCATGGCCTCCAACTTTTTAGCAACAACAAAAATCCTAGAACAATTATCCAAGGGTTTAAAGTGTTTTTAAGTGTCACGATATCGTACCTCACGGTGGCAACTTTGTATATACGGACATCCTTCATCACGCCTCCTTTTTTCCCACAAGATATCAGAACCTTTTTCGTGTCATCAATATTCAAGTACGATAGCCAAGTGATTCGCCTTATGCAATATGCAGCAGGACTTGTCAATCCGGTCCCGATGCATATCGGATATTTTAAAAAGGACGGGGAAGATTGAATAGTGAAAAAAAATAAAAAATCTGGGCATCCAGCAGCATCAGGAGCCAGTAACGCTAGCTTGGCAACTCTGACTCGCTCCGTGGCGCTCGGCTCCCGTAGGTGCGTTTCGGAATGCCGCAAGGGGTCCTCCTCTTGATGCTGATGCCGGCCGAGGATTCGACTCATGTTTTTCCTTCACAATGTTCGGGTTTTCTTCTTTTTTTTCCCCTCCCCTTGGCTGAAATTCTCTTGATTGAGTCGATTGGACGCGGGTGGACAAGCAAATAAATGAGGCAGTGATCAGAGAGGACCCATAGGCGAGAACCGTTGCATGGCCATGCACTGAGTGATCTAGCAGGCACTCCATGCACATCAGCTCCCAATGGCCTCAGTTGATGCTAGCCTGGAACATCAACTATTGAATTCCTGGGTGTAAATATGGACTGCATGCGAAAAATATCTGCATATGGTATATTACAACCTGCGTAAGTTGAATGTAATTTTCTTGTGGATTACAGTGGCACAGTACAGTACTGTACTTTGATTCAGTCATTTTTACAGGTTGTTGTCCTTTTTGTCTTCCAGGAAAGTAGATTTAATAATTTTTAGTGAATCCTATATATAGGTGGACTCTATCTACAATGATCTTGTCTACAACAATTATCTCTGCATAATCCTTTTTTTCTCATAAGGATATCTTCCCATGTTATACAGATACAGACAGCAAAATTATCTCTGCAACAATTTTTCTGTCCCCTTGAATTTTGTTGTAGAGAGAGTCATTCACCTCTATACAGAGGGTTCCCAGCAAAGAACGCAAATGGTTTCTGTGCAATGTTGGAAACATTTCCCAAAATTTATCTAGGAAAATGTACTGTATAGTTTTTGCCTCCCAAAATGTTTTAAAACTGGATCTCTCATCTCTGGTTGCAATCCCCTGAAAAAACCTAACAATTATCTCATTAGTTGGAGCCTGAAAGTAAATTGGCAGGAGCATTCTTTTAGCCAAGACCCCACTGTACTTAAAGGGCTCATCCTTTCTTTCAGAAACAGCAACAGTACTTTTGAAAGAATTGAACGTCTGGCATTTCACAAGCAGCAGTGGTTTTTATGTCAGCAGGAAGTACATCTCAATCAAATCAGCACTTCTAACATTTCAATGCCATTCCGAATAGTGAACACATTAAAACCGTTTTGGAAAGAGCTCTTTCATATTGTCCAAATACACATTTCCTTTATTATGCAGGGAAAAATTAGGTCCTTTTTCCTAATGGTACAGCATCAGGCTGAATTGTGTTTTAATCTGGCCCTGTATATATGCATTGCCAGTAGTACTGTACATGAAGCGATGGGTTGCGACACTCTTGGATTGGTCCATGGGTTCACACTCGTCCCTGAGAGACGACAACGTAGGGGAAGTGGAGTCCTCGCTGGACCTGTTCGACTAGTCTCTTTCTATGAGTGTAGTCCCCGGTCCTAAGGACCGCATCTTATTATGCAACGGGGTGTCATTAATTCTCATTTCTCCTCCTCTCCCCGTCATTTCGTGGTGCCCCGCTTGCCTGTTTATTTATTATTTTTCCCATTCCTCTATCTCCTCTACCTTTTTTTTAATCAGATAACGGCTTCATTAGATATTCTAGGTGGCTGCTGCACCTTCACTGCGCATGTCAACGTGAAAAACAACCCCGAGGTGGCTTTTCTCTCTCCCTCTCTTCGGGACAAGAAGCTAAACGCTTCTCAGAAGCCCTCGTGATTTTTTTTTTCTCCGCTGGAGTTATGTTCTTATCGAAAGTAAAGGGCTTCCGGCAGTTGGTCGAAAGTAGTTTTAGTTTCCGGTATGGTCGTCCGACAACCGGTTCTAAGCATCCGAGAGCTGGGGGGGAAGGGGAGAAACAGCACCCGAAAAAAGTTTTTCAGGAAACCATGGCATCATGACTTGTTTATTTATTTTCTGCTGGGTTACTTTGCTTTGACTTCCGGTTGCGCAGAAAATGAAAACGAAAAAAAAAAAAAGGGGGAAGCCCTTCTGCTGCTGTGGGAAGCTTGCCGAAAAAATGGCAATATATAGCCTTTATATACAAAGCTGGGGTTGTTTCAGTGTGTCTGTATGTACTGTATGCGCTTCTGACACATAGGCACGGTTCACATGGTTGATTTGAGTTACAGATCAACCTCTCCAAGTAGAATTTCTAGGGGCCAGGGAAAAAATTCGACTTAGGGTGGTTTGCATTTTTTGAGTTTTCTAGTTGAGGAATCAAACACTTTTGTTGTGAGAAGTGAAAAAAATTTGGGAAATCATAAATGAGGATATTCTTGCTGAACTTGGAGGCAGGGGTTCATTTGCTATACAGTATTTGTCTTTCAATTCCTTTCAAGATGCATCAAATTATTTGTTTTAATCATTTTATCTTTCATATTTCAAGAAAATAATGACCAGAAGACCTCAGAAAATTCAACTTACAGAGGTATCATAAAAAAAGACTTTGAGTTAGGGAGGTTTTTAATGTATTGATACTAAAGGAATTCAGACAAGGACTTGAAAAAAATTTGACTTAGGGAGGTTCAACCTATCCAGGTTCACCTGTAACATCAACAGCTGTGCTGTGGGTCTTCAAACAATATCATCAAGTCCTCCAGCTAAATCATTTTCCAAGCAAACCATCATCCTGCCACTGTCTGTCACCCAAGCATTGCCAAAAAAATGGACCTAATAAATAGGTTATTCGTGAGGGTTTATCAACGTCTTAGTACCCGGGGTACCCGCTGTCTACGCCCAGCTCCAGCCGGGGCGCTCAGACTCCGCACTGACAGTGCCCGCGTTTCGACAACGCGTGAGAACAGAACGTCTGTTCTACCATTTAATTTGCACGTGCCTCGTATTTCCGTCTCGCGTAAAACCCGGTAAGTAAGTACGTACGACACAACGAGTCCTCAATCCCCCCCCCCTCCTCCTCTGCCGAACCCATTGAAGTGAGAAAAGGAAAAATAAAAACTTGAGCAACAAACAAACGACAGACGAACCCGTTGGAGAGGGTAATAAAACCGAGACTTCGGGTTTCATCGCTTCTTCCAAGTAACCCGAAACGCGTCGGTCGAGAATAACGCGATCTGTCCTCGAAGATTCAAAAGAGGAACAGGAAATATCTATCGTAAATGTGATCGAAATCCTTGTTTTGAACTGGGTCATCCGTAATTTTATTGTTCCACAACTGATTTGGTTTACTACATTTATTTAATAATTTAATTAAAAAAAAGCTCTCTCTGAAATCTTGGGAGGACGAGGGAAAAGTGTTTTCTCTGTATGATTTCTCATCAAAGAGTTTTCCTTAATAGTTCACCCAATTGATAATTATCTGGAAACAGGCTGAATACCTTGTGCTTTTCCATTGAGCTCACTCATTGCCAGATGTGAATTTTGTCAAGAATCCGTGCCAATCAAATAATTTGTACATTGTAAGTAATGTCAAGTATATTTCATTTTTGACAGAATGTGTGTGTTGTCGTCGGAGGGGAGGGGGCCACATGTTTTGACAAGCAGAATGTGAAGCATATTTATATATTGATCCATCTAAATTTATTGAAATTAATGATTGGAGATGAAATACGCGAACAAAAAAATTTTTTTTTCCATTCAGATTATTGTTAAAAGAGAAACTACCCACATATAAACTTGTCGAGGTGAAACCCTTTTTGATGATTCATCTTGACAATTAAACAAAAATTGACAGGTGGTTGCAGAAAAAAGTGATGAATAAATAAATAAAAGCAGTTTGAACATGATGTTTGCAAACAGTTTTACATGCCAATTCTTCTGGGGAGTAGTACTGTAATCTAAGCAACTAGGATTTATTTGATTAATGCTAAGATAGCTGGGAAATGTTTCAAAAGGCTTAAGAGCCAGCTTTCATTTCCAGGAATTCTCAAGCTTCAAGAAATGACTACGGTATATTGAAAACCACACTGAACAAAAAGAAGGGAAAGGGCTCAAATTTTTAAAATTTGGTCGGTGTGTGCTGTGCAGTCGTGTGATTATTCTGAAAGTATCTCAAGGGAGAGAAAAGCTGAATATTTTGTTTGAAATAAAACTATCATGATTCGTAAATTTTCGTCAGTCCTCCGCTGAATCTAGTTCAAATCACTTGAATTCCCAACACCAATCAACATCGAGTTGAATTCAAGTCTCACCCCTTATTTTCCCTACGTATAAGGTTGAAATTTATAAAGTTAACATAAAACAGACCTTCTGGTATACGTACACTTTATTAAATGAGTAACATGAAGTAAATGGAGGTAAGTTTCCATGTCATAAAGTGACAAAAACACTATTTGAAGCGACTCAATTTAATCTTTTTCTACCAAGAAATTTTTCTCTACGAACATTCAAGGACATGCTGGAAATTAAACTAGTAAGGCTTAATATTCCATTCATGACTTCAAGTGACTGACAAAACTTGGAGTTGTTTCCTAAGCTTTCAAGATGTCTGCAGACTTTTTGTATGTTTGAATGCGTCAATGCGTAGGTTGAGTTGCCTATACACATTTCAAAAATAAAATAAAAATCTGATTCCATATATGGTAATAGCATGTTCAGTATTCCGAACCATGTTTACGACTTTTTGAAAGGTTTGAGGCTCACATCAGAGGCGAAAATATTTACACGAAATTTTAGAAATTTTTGCAATGAATGTCCGCGGATAATCCGTGAGTTTATAACAGTATCCCGACTTGGAATAATATTTCAGAATATTCAACCAATAAAAAAGGCCCGTTGAAGCTGTCCACTCATCATTTCCGGCAGTAAAGCAAAAAATATTCTGCAGAAATGAACCCTTGATTGCGATCAATGCCAATTTTTTGCGAGACAGTAAGTTGCTATACTCTGAAGCGCTTTCCTCGCACCTCTCGACTGTTGAAGAGCTACGAGAAAATCGCTTCCGGGGGCAATAAATAAATAAAAATAAATAAGGGACGAGAAGAAAAAGAATTCGGAACGCAGTACCTTCAGTTCCTCCGTTTCCATATTCAAGGAGAAAAAAAAGTAGAATAAGCTGTACTGCATTCAGTTATGCTCACAAAATAACAAGCGAAGAAGCCAAAACACGCGGAAAGGTGTGGCCTTTATTCACGCCGGTGACCCAAACACGGCTGTGACAAGCAAATTATAACCAAACAAACACATGAGAGAGGAAATAAAATATAATGTTAATGCGGAGAATAAAAAAAAAAAANAGAAACTACCCACATATAAACTTGTCGAGGTGAAACCCTTTTTGATGATTCATCTTGACAATTAAACAAAAATTGACAGGTGGTTGCAGAAAAAAGTGATGAATAAATAAATAAAAGCAGTTTGAACATGATGTTTGCAAACAGTTTTACATGCCAATTCTTCTGGGGAGTAGTACTGTAATCTAAGCAACTAGGATTTATTTGATTAATGCTAAGATAGCTGGGAAATGTTTCAAAAGGCTTAAGAGCCAGCTTTCATTTCCAGGAATTCTCAAGCTTCAAGAAATGACTACGGTATATTGAAAACCACACTGAACAAAAAGAAGGGAAAGGGCTCAAATTTTTAAAATTTGGTCGGTGTGTGCTGTGCAGTCGTGTGATTATTCTGAAAGTATCTCAAGGGAGAGAAAAGCTGAATATTTTGTTTGAAATAAAACTATCATGATTCGTAAATTTTCGTCAGTCCTCCGCTGAATCTAGTTCAAATCACTTGAATTCCCAACACCAATCAACATCGAGTTGAATTCAAGTCTCACCCCTTATTTTCCCTACGTATTTCCAACTTTAAATATTTCAATTGTATTTTGTCTGGAAGACCATATGCATGTGAAATAATTTACTCATTGTACTTCATTTACCTCCATTCAAAGGTACAGTATTTCACTGTTTTTGTGATAAACTTCTGACTCAATTTAATCTTTTTCTACCAAGCAATTTTTCTCTACGAACATTCAAGGACATGCTGGAAATTAAACTTGTAAGGCTTAATTTTCCATTCATGACTTCAAGTGACTGACAAAACTAGGAGTTGTTTCCTAAGCTTTCAAGATGTCTGCAGACTTTTTGTATGTTTGAATGCGTCAATGCGTAGGTTGAGTTGCCTATATACACATTTCAAAAATAAAATAAAAATCTGATTCCATAAATGGTAATAGTATGTTCAGTATTCCGAACCATGTTTACGACTTTTTGAAAGGTTTGAGGCTCACATCAGAGGCGAAAATATTTGCACGAAATTTTAGAAATTTTTGCAATGAATGTCCGCGGAAAATCCGTGAGTTTATAACAGTATCCCGACTTGGAATAATATTTCAGAATATTCAACCAATAAAAAAGGCCCGTTGAAGCTGTCCACTCATCATTTCCGGCAGTAAAGCAAAAAATATTCCGCAGAAATGAACCCTTGATTGCGATCAATGCCAATTTTTTGCGAGAGAGGTAAGTTGCTATACTCTGAAGCGCTTTCCTCGCACCTCTCAACTGTTGAAGAGCTACGAAAAAATCGCTTCCGGGGGCAAAAAATAAATAAAAAATAAATAAGGGACAAGAAGAAAAAGAATTCGGAACCCAGTACCTTCAGTTCCTCCGTTTCCATATTCAAGGAGAAAAAAAAAGTAGAACCCGTACTGTATTCAGTTATGCTCACCACAATAACAAGCGAAGAAGCCAAAACACGCGGAAAGGTGTGGCCTTTATTCACGCCGGTGACCCAAACACGGCTGTGACAAGCAAATTATAACCAAACAAACACATGAGAGAGGAAATAAAATATAATGTTAATGCGGAGAATAAAAAAAAAAAAAAGGACAAGACCTTTTACGACAGGAGAGATGACTGGACTCGAAGGTCCCTGCTGGGGTTCGCCAACAT
Source organism: Notodromas monacha (assembly GCA_905338405.1). Lineage (NCBI taxonomy): Eukaryota > Metazoa > Arthropoda > Ostracoda > Podocopida > Cyprididae > Notodromas > Notodromas monacha. The sequence continues at coordinate 7,309 of CAJPEX010002959.1, forward strand.
GACAGTTTTTTTTTTTCCTTTCATGTTGACTTTTTAAAGTTAGATTTTTTTCTTTTTTTTTTTTGTTGGACTGATGACCGAACACGACGCGCCTGGATGTCTGGGAACTGACTAGAGACTCAGCAGGACTCCAGACACGAATTCCTTGCCCTGGGGGTACAACCAGACGAACAATCCATTCATGTCACTATAATGCCCGGGGCTGAGTGTAAACTTGATTCCGACGCAATTAAATGCTAATCAAGCCCACGGAAATATAGGTATTCTTTGTTTCTCAGTCCGACAATGATACACGATATATATTTTTTTTCGTTGTTGTTGTTGCACCGATGCTGATTCTGTATATAACTTGAAATAAAATTTGTGATTAGCTTGAAAGAGCCAGAAAAACATGGACAGATTCAACCATCGAGATTGGTTGAAAATTTCCTCAGAATTCAAGTTAGCAAAACTGAGAGATTTCACGTGGTTTTTCACAAAAACAAATCGTAACAAACGAAAATTTTATGAATTAACACAAGCACTGTTCAGTTCACATACGAATGCTGTAAGGTCGAGGTATACCTTCCCCTGGGTTTTATTCAAAATTCATCTAATATGTCAGGTAACTTATTTGATTGACTCAAATACTCAATTTCGAAGATTTGCCATCCAATGAGGACTCGTTTGTCGCTTCTTCGTTTTGTGAAGTACTGCACTTCAATGTTCCATATAGCTTCTGAAACGGGGTAAAGATTTTAATGAAGAAAATAAGCTGTTGAAGATATGCTCAGATTTTTATTTTGAAATTAAATATTGTAAAATATTGAAAGAACTGTATTTTGCAAGCCTGAAAAGTCTTTTCCGAGCTTCAAAATAGCTGTAGCTCGAGAGAATCAGTCAATGATAAAAATAAGCATTTAAATCAAAAGTCATGCTCGTATTTTATTTCATTGGCAGATTATAAATAAAAAATGGCTATAGTAGGAAAATGGACAAATTTTTTTTATCAAAGCTTATTTTCAAGTAGAGTCACAACGCTGTGATTGTGCTCGTCAAATGACAATAGGTCCGATTTTCATAATAAATCAATATAATTGAAGAAAATAACTTTTATGAAAGAATTTAATTGCAATGCAAAACATTTCACATGACCTCCAGCCAAGGATATAAATATTGATCCCAGATCAGCATGGGCACTGACTGTAAAATAATCTCCTCGAAACCGTGAGTGAAAAAAAAGCATTTCAAATCCACTGCATTGGAAGCACTGCTATGATTCTGTATATAACTTGAAATAAAATTTGTGATTAGCTTGAAAGAGCCAGAAAAACATGGACAGATTCAACCATCGAGATTGGTTGAAAATTTCCTCAGAATTCAAGTTAGCAAAACTGAGAGATATCACGTGGTTTTTCACAAAAACAAATCGTAACAAACGAAAATTTTATGAATTAACACAAGCACTGTTCAGTTCACATACGAATGCTGTAAGCAGTGTAAGGTTAAGGTACTTTCCCCTGGGTTTTATTCAAAATTCATCCAATATGTCAGGTAACTCCTTTAATTGACTCAAATACTAAATTTCGAAGATTTTCCATCCAGTGAGGACTCGTTTGTCGCTTCTTCGTTTTGTGAAGTCATGCACGTCAATGTTCCATATAGCTTCTGAAACGGGGTAAAGATTTTTATGAAGAAAATGAGCTGTGAAAAAATATGCTCATATTTTTATTTTGAAATTAAATATTGTGTCAAATGTTGAAAGAAAACTGTATTTTGCAAGCCTGAAAAGTCTTTTCCGAGCTTCAAAATAGCTGTAGCTCGAGAGAATCAGTCAATGATAAAAATAAGCATTTAAATCAAAAGACATACTCGTATTTTATTTCATTGGCAGGGTATAAATTGAAAAGGGCTATATACGAAATTGATCATAATTTTTTTTATCAGAGCTTATATTCTTAAGTAGAGTCACAACGCTGTGATTGCGCTCGTCAAATGACAATAGGTCCGATTTTCAAAATAAATCAATATAATTGAAGAAAATAACTTTTATGAAAGAATTTAATTGCAATGCAAAACATTTTACATGACCTCCAGCCAAGGATATAAATATTGATCCCAGATCAGCATGGGCACTGACTGTAAAATAATCTCCTCGAAACCGTGAGTGAAAAAAAAGCATTTCAAATCCACTGCATTGGAAGCACTGCTGCCTATAGAATATTATTAAGACGAATAAAATATAAATTCGAAATTTGCCTCAGAAAAGGGTGTTTAAAATGAAATTTAAGGTATTTTTTTCCTTTGATGAATCGTCATCATGTCAACTTTCTTGAATCTGTGTCTCGAAGCTATATAGAGGAAACATACGCGTTATTATTGTGCTCTGATCCTCTGAACTTCGAGGAACAATGTTTTCATTCACAGATCAATCTGCAAATTTTGGGATAAATGAAAATAAATGAATGACTTGTCGCGGTTCCAGAAAACCAGAAAAAGTGCGCTCAATATTTCCGCCAATTGATGACCACTTCCCTCGAGATTTATTCGCGCCATAATTTAGTTGAAATATCCTTCATGTGAGTTATTTTTCTCTTCTTTTTGCCTTGCCAAGAATTGATCAAATAAAATAAGTTTCTTTTGGCACTCTGCATTATACTGGCAGTTTCTCACGTCAATTCAGCCGTTAGTTCCGTCTGTGTTTTCATTGAGCAGTCGCCAAGGTGCATTAAAAATGAAATTCTTCTGCACGGGTAAGTAAGTCATGGTCCCCAGGTTGTTGGGAAGTGTAACGTGATTATTTAGATAACGTGTCATGACTCGAGCGTAAGGAGAGGGCGCCCGTTTAAGGGGTTCTGAAACTTAATCATTTTTTAATTATATATAGTGCGGGAATTCCACAAAATTTCACCTGGTCACCGTAACAAAATATCTTCATGTGAAAAATTGCAAGTTACCAAAAGTACTCCTCTGCAGATTCCCACCACAGAACCCCTATGGCAATCTTCCAATAGGAAGAAATGAAAACGGGAACTATTCAAGCGTATTTCTGGTCTCTTTTCCCATGTTTTTTAAATTTTTAGCAGTCCATTACTATTGAGGACAAATGTCTTCAGTATAAGTTAGTGTTGAGTATTTGATTTTTAGACAAATAAAACAAGTTAGTCAGTCTGGGACAGGACCAGGATTCCACTTTGGAATTCCTAGTTTAACGGATAAAGTGTATTTCACACAAGGATGACAAATGACAACTCAAGGAGCTTGGGCTTGTAGCATAATGTGGATAACTTGGAATAACTCAGATGAACTGACTGATGATGTGTATATAAAAAGGATGCAGCAGCTTATATACTATTGGTAATATTTAACCTTTAACACCAAAATGAAAGTTTAGTCTCGAATCCTTCAAGATCAGTTTCTACGGTCCCACGGTCCTACAAGGACCGTGACGCTAAAACTCCTCCCCCTTGTAGAGGACATTAAGATTCTTTGTTCATAAAATAGGTACTTTGGCGTGTATGCCCAGAAATTACGAAAAAGTGAAAATCTCAGAGTTGTTCTGAATAGTAAATCACACGTTCTTAGTTCATTATAACGTCAGAAAAGGCGAGATGTAACAGAAAACGAAGAAAAGCTTCTCTAACAAGGTCGTATGATTATAAGCATATATATGCCATCATTTGTACATATTTTTTCGTTCATGCTAAATAAGTCGAAGATTCATTTTGTAGATGGCAAATCTTTGGTAATCTTCAAGTCAGTATTTGATATTTTCGTAAAGCACGATGGATGAACGAAGATTTTGCAGTAATCACGCATTTTTTATTAGAATTGAATTTAGTTACCGTCACTTGAGCAAATATCCTTCTCTAAGAAGAAGCGTTGATTTTTCTGGAGTTCGTTCCATTCCTTTTCAGCGTATCAGAACCTGTCAAAATTTTTTGAAAATATATTTAAATTTAGAAAAAGAGGCTGATTATAGTTCAAGGATAAATTTGAAAAGATTTTCCTTTTACAAATTCCGCAGACGAAGGTAACATAGTCTACATTTCCATACAGTCATAATTGGATTCAAATCGTTGCCTTCTGAAAACATGAAAGTGAAGAACGTGATGTTTTTCGATGATTTATTTTAGATCTCACTTTTTGAAACAAAAGTCGGTTGAAGTGGTTCTACACAGACTTACAAGTCTTGGGTTATTTCCTTTGACAGACGACATTTCCGCACTTTTCAGCCAAGTCCAGCAATATATACAGACCTGTACTGTGCTTGTGAGCCCGTTGACATCGCACAACTTACCAGCAAGAGACCAACAAGGAAACCAGTCCTTGGTCACATTAACAAAACTGTCACGGCATTTCTATAGTAACATATAAATCACAATCTTTTGAATATTTCTGCTGTTTTTCCTTCGAAATATTAGCATATGCATCAAGGATACGAACAAGTATATGCACGTCTGATTCGTGGGAGATTCATACCTTCTGCAATCAGGACTTTTTTTGAGAAAAGTTAAGGGAAAGATTCGTTGCTTTTGAATAATTTACGTCGAGTAAGCAAATCTTGGATGATGACGAAAAGCAAATTCTTCATAGAATATTGAAAGCTATACGCTACAGGTGCACAATTTTGAAACTTACAAAAAAATAAATTTGCGTTCACGGATCCCAGATTCCATATTTTTGAAAATGCGTAAGTATGACCAATATTATCTCTTCCTCATTTCCAAGAAAAACATTGTAGGACGCTTCTTGATTTTATTTCATGTATTTTTTGAATAAAAGGCAAACTATCTTTTCAAAAATTTTCCAGAGATTGAAGTCGGATGAGGCTGTTACTAATTTCATGACATCGCGCATTCAACTTCCTTGATGATTAAGAAAGAAACGGAACGAAATCTCATTACGTCGTCTAACCATCGCAATAATTTAAACAGTATTTTCAAAACACTTGTTAAACTGAAAATTTGTCAATTCAGAGGAAGAGTTGAAAAAAGGAAAAGTTTTATGCAGAATATGAAGCTAATTGGTGATTCATGAGTAAATCAGCAAAGAACCTTATTTATGAAAAGGGACACGTACACAATTTTCTCCGTTTTTAAAATTCTTGATATCATTAATTGAATTGTCTGAGTATCACTTCCAATTGGCAGTGCCTTTGATTGAAATAATATTTGAATATTGAAACATAATTTGTATATATAGTCAAAATTCAATGGATAAAATGAATTGAATTGAACTGAACAGCAAGCTTTATTTTCTGCTTTTCAGTGTGAACAAGGTTCAAGCAACATTCCTGCATCCAAACCCCATCCCTTCCCCCTCACATTCATCCAAACCCATTCCATCCCATGAGAATGGAAAATAAAGAAATACTTGAAGCATCCCAAAATGTACACTGATGTAAATACAGTATATACACTTTCTTCCCTTCCCTGATTACAAAAACAAAATATCAGTAATGATAATTGCAGCATACGGCAATTACTGAACCCAAATGAAAGCAAAAGGAGCTTTCAGCGTGTTCCCAGAATCTTGCTTAAGAAATAATATGAAGTTAGCAGTTGATCTTGGTCCTCTTAAGATTTTGGGAAGAACCACTACATTGAATTTTAGGATTCCCAAATCTTTTTTTAGGCTCATTTCTGTAGCTGTGGAATGCTGGGCACAAGATAAGAAGGTGCTCGGGTGATGCATTGACCATTGTTCCCAACCCATGGTCCACAGACTGGTGCCAGCCTGCAAAAGTGTAATTTTCAGCATGATATATTTTTCCAAAACATAGCATTGAACTATGTTATCATTTTTTAAAACTTTGGAAAGACAGTGGCAGCTAAAATCATTTGATGAAAAATAATAGTTGGCTTTTTTCCTAATAACAATTCAAACACATTTTTACCAGCTAAAATAAATGATTTTAGCTGTTCATTCCAAGAAACCTTTTTCAAGCCTACCATTCTAAGTTTTTGATGACATTAAAATATAGCTGTTTCAGAGGTGCTTAACGTGATTTTTGCAAGAAGCAGACAATTTTATAAACCTGCCAGAAACTCTATCAAACAAAATGTTTTCAAGTCTGTGAACATTTTATGAAACTTTGCCAGTGGGCAGAATTTTTGTTTGGAAATTTGCTGGTCTGCAGAAAATTTTATGGAAATTTGCCAGTCTGCAGACCCAAAAAGGCTGGCAAACACCAGCATAGACCAATGAATTTATACTGCAGAAATTACACCAATTATGGACACCTTAGAAAATTTGATGAATTTTTTAAAATTAAAATGCCAGACTTTGTCACAAGAGCTATGGTATCATGCACCAAGGGGATGTTTGATGATACAAATAGTAATGGTTTAGTTTCCCCACACCCAAGATCAGCTGGTACAAAATGATAATCCAGGTTAATCACTGTCATGGCGGGGAAACAAAAGGTGGCCAAACGCGGGGTTTCAATCAAGGTTAACCTAACCCTATGGGGTATATTGTTTATGTAAGCGGCGACGAGCGAAATATCGCTTGACCTTCGCGAAAAATTCCCAGCGAAAATCCGGGCAGCCACGTGTTCAACTGCAAGCAGCTGCGAAAATATAAAAAGGACGAGCCTCGACGCGTTGCGCAAAAACCAAGTTCAAGGCTATTGGGCTCACAGCAGAGATGCACATGTAACCCTGCTTGCCTGCTGCTGGCGCAGGATTCGCACCCCGTTTTGTTGGGTGCGCGAGAAATATTTCCCCATGGTTTATTTCTTTGCTAATTTTTTTGTTTTTGTTTTGTTTTTTGTTTTTGTGCTTTTTTGGCACCCGAGTGCAACTTAAGGCGGTCGTGCTCCTTAATAATGAACTGCTGACAAGGATATTTGGCAATTGCGTGTGACTTGACACACAATTGCTCTGCCTTGACACACCTTCCAGAATGATCGCATCGCAGAACGAATTTTTGCAGAATTTACTAGGTTTTGATCAAATGATTTCGCATAGAGTAGAGTGGACTCTACTTCAATTAAATTGAACTGACGTTATTTCTTCAGGAAATATAATCCAAAATTGGTTTTATGTTTTATCTGTTGCTTTCACTGTATAATACAGCATTGAAAGTCCATGAAGAACTTCAGTGTGATGAAAGTTACTTTTTTTTGGGTCCAATACTAAATGGTAGCAGTTGTGGCAAAGATTTAAAATACACCTAAGAAAGATTTGCAAGTATTGGAATTCAATGAAGAGGCCCTTTCTGAAATCTTAAAGGATCAAGATAAACTGTTGGCCTTATATGATTTCTCATCAAATATTCTCTCTAAATTGTTCATTCAACTAAACCTCACACAGAAACAAGCTGAAAACCTTGTGCTTTAAATTAATTTTTACATATATTTTGTTTTCAACATCAGGGAATGAATGGGTGTATGTAAGATGTCCAGTTGTACTTCGTGGATTTTTTTTTCTATCAAGTTGTGTTCTGTTTCCTGCTCTGAACTGATTAAATGTCTTTGAGTGGATTTGGGTTAGGTGGGAAGGGGGTTTGGATGTGGAAATCTTGATTGAACCTTGTGAATGCTGAAAAGCAGTAAATAAAGTGTTCTGTTCATTTATTCAACTTTGAAAGGCGGAAAAATGAGTTCGCGAAATCTCGGAACCCATGGCATCTAATGAACGCGATTAATATGAAAGATCTAATATTTTGATAAGTGTGTTACTGTATTCAGTCTCTGGGCTTTTTTGTTTGATGAATTCTGGTCAACTCTGCTCATTGCATTCGCAGGTGTGCGTGCGTCGGCCTTCGAGAATGTACTTGTTCGATTGTCGGGGCATTAAAAGTGTTACCCGTGGAAGTGAGCAGGTTGTCGCGCACTAAACGAGCTGCGTCGAGTGCATCCTCGGGGAGTTTACAGAAGCAAAGGAACCTAAAATGGCCCGGTGTACAGGAGCACTAAATCCTCCACCGAGGCTCATTTGTATGCAGATAAAATTACTCGGACCGGAATCACCAGCACCCCGCGAGCAGTAGCAGTCGTTGAACCGCGAGGTGCTGAAAAAAGGAATTTAAAATTATAAATAATGAAGAAAAAAAGGTGGCACGAAAATCGGAAGGATCGAAAAAAAAAATGCCGGGATATTTGGCTTCCTTTGAGATCCTACGATAACTCGAGCTCTCCAAATCATGGTTCCATCTGGGTTATTCTTCCGTGACGTTCCTCGTCGTCGTGATGGATTCCCGCGATACGCCCAGGGTTTAGACCTCGGTTTCCCGACCGCGGCTCTGTTTTGGTTGGCTTTTCCCACATAAGCTTAAATCGCTGCATCATCTCGGAGAAATCCCCTGGAAAATCCCTCTCATGTTTGGCTGTACCATGGAAAAGGACAGTAAAGTCCGGTACTAAAACAATAGGTCTCAGAATAATAGAACAGCGAGCCCAACAGAGACAGTCTCAAAATGACGAGTGCGAAAAAACGAGTGCTCTTTTGAGACTACGGCAGTGTGACCTCGACATGACATACGGAGGATTCGACTTGAGGACACATTAAACAATGTCTTGATATACGGATGCTTTGCCAACATGTGTATCTGAAAAAATGAAACTTTAACATTTTAAAAATTCTGACGCACAGTATCTCGAACAAGTCGAGCTAATTATCTTCTCAAAATTAAAAAGAAATTGCATTAATAATTATTCCAATTCGTTGTAAAAAAAAAGGCTAATTTTGTACATATTTTTTCAGAGTTTTTCCCCATTGAGTGTTTACGTTATAGCTAGACTTGTTATGTATTTTTTTTATTCTTGAGCTTCTTCTGATGCCAAGAGATCAGAATATTTGTAATTTTCTTCTGCGTAGTTATTGTCTGTATTTTGAAGCTGACAAATATTTTTTTATTTTTGGGGACTTGAATTGATAATTTTTGATGAGCAGGAGAACCAATTTAATTTGTTCTCATTGACGTCTATAGGGAAACGTGATCTGACCATGCTGACGCTTCGACGTAGGGGAATTATCACGGAATAATTATGTCCGCATCTCGCGGCCCCACTGTGTATGAGACATTTTCCCGTGCCCATCTCGCATCGTTCGTAGAATCGACGAAGTTACGTGTACATATTGAATGCAATGGATGGGAGAGAAACGATGATGATGATGATGAAGATCAACTAGCGATGGCCATTCGAAGTCCGGAGGGTTAAAACCGATTGCTCTCGAGCAAGGGGCCCCTCGAGTTCTTGGATTGAAGAAGAAATTATGCTCGTTGATGGGAATAGTTTTTCGTCGGGCAGTTTGAATCAATCATGGGCCGATGTCCTGCGTTGTTTGGGAGCAGAGGGTTGGTTTTTTCCGCCGGCGGGGTGGAAACCCTGTGTCGGGGTACAAGCGCCTGCCCCTTTGTTTCCCCCCCTCCGGAGATTGGAATGCCTTTTTGCCCCGGAGGTGATGATTGACGAGGATCCGAGATTCCCCTCCCTTACCTGCAATTAATATAACACGCGGGAAAGTGTATGTAACGAGGTCCCGGGTTCATCAAACAAGTAGTTGATTAATCGACGCGGGATTCGGGAAGGTCAGGGATCTTCGGCCCTGCGGAAATGATCACGCGTCCTCGTCGGAAGAATGGTCGCGTCCGATTCGGAAACTCGCTCGGTTTTTTCCGGGATTCCCGGGCGGGGCTCGAAGCGTCTCAGTCGACAGTCGATTTTTCAGCGCCCATTATGAGGCGCATTCTTTTCGCCTCCGCGTCGTCGGTTCTCCTCAGGCCCTGCCTCTGTTACGTGTTACCAGCGAGGGAAAAATCACGGCGATTCCTGGCTGCGAAATCTCCACACACACACACGCATGCTATTGGGCACAAAAGGCCTCAATATAATTTGATGTCCAGTGCTTTTTGAGATTGAATAAAAATGCGTTATTCAGTCAGTGTTGGGGACAAAGGTTACCACAACACAACGGTTCGAAAAGCTGTAAAAGAAAAATGTAAAAAGTTCGAGAGTAAAACACAGAATCAGCCCGGGACAGTGGCCAGGAATTCTCGGTAGAATTCCTCAAGTTAAATTACAAGACATATTTCAATAGTCCCAAATGACAAAGAGTCGCAAGAAAGTTGTAAGTTTTCAACAAGATTGCAAAGTCACCGTCTCACAAAAACCTCCAACGCACTGCTAGGCAGCAAAAAACAGACTGATGATGTTGAAGGGTTGTGTTTGTCTTTTTATTAATTTAGGTGATTTCTCCTTGATCCAGGATGTGGATCAAGGACAGGGGTTGGCGCCAATGCATCTGATTGGCTTGAGAAAGTCGAGTCAAAGACGTCTTGGTCCCAAGATTTTGATTTTTTGGAGGGGGTAGATGCTGGAGTGAAAGTCCGTTGACGGATGTTCTGATTTTTCCTCTTGGGTGGTTTTCCACCCCATTTAATATTTTATAATTTATTATTTTACGAGGGATTCGCAGCAAGTCCCCAACAGTCCGGGACAGGACCGGGATTCTGTTTCGGAATTCCTAGTTTAAAGGGATATGATATATTTCAAATAAACACAACTGATTAACAACTCAACGAGTTCGACTTGCGACTTGCAGGAGTAAATGAATAAGTTGGGAACAACAAAGCGAACAAAACTGATCTGATGATGTTAAGAAATGCGCTCCTAATACTGTATATGACAGTTATTAATTAACCTTCACAAGGTTTTACTTTAGAGTCAGAGGCAAGAATAGTCATCATCAAATTTCATGCAATGCCAGGATGTTCTTGGAACTGCGATTTTGAGGAGGGGGGAATATCTTTCAAGTCTAAGAATGTACGTTATCGTACCTGGCGTGCATGCCCAGCACACGCACATCACGTATACTGTGCAGTTCGGTCAATCTTTGAGAAATGTGCACCCTGCACTATCATTCCTTTTTTTTCTTTTCTTAGGCTGCAAACATTCCTTCTTCAACTGTTTCGTTCAATGTTCGCTGTATTTAATAGAATACTGTGGAGCACCCGACATGAGGACGCCCAGACATGAGGATGATTCGATGTACAGTTTGCTTCAGAACAAAAAAAAATTGCACCGACGTCTGGACATCGTCTTGATATGTTAACACTTCACAATTATTTCAGGAGAAAAACGAAATTTGAATATTTCAAAATTTTCCTATCTTAAAAGTCGAGTGTTTTCCTCAAGAGAATAACCTAAAATATGTCTCGTCTCGAATGTATTTCAATTCCTGACTCCAAAAGAGGCTGATTTTTGGCTTTCACTCTTAGATTTTTATAAGCTGTGGACAGCAGAGGACTATGTGTGCTCGTTGTTTGAACTCTTCGTTCCAGAAAGACAGAGGATGGGCGCATTTATTTTTTGCTGTTTTTTTCTTTATCTTGAGGTTAAAAACGAAATTATATTCAATTTTTGGGAACATTTCAGCTTCATCGCTTCAGTATCGTTTCGCAAATGCTCCAGTTTTGTTTCAAAAAACACGAACAGTTCGTGTTATCAACCGAAGTTGGGTTTTCGATTTTTCGTTGCAAACAATAGCGCGGCTATCGATAAATCGAATTGAAAATTGGCTGAAGCAAACAAGGAGAGGAGCTGGAGAAAAGTTTCTGTTTGATCTTGCTTCACTGATCCGACAGAACCGAGTTCTTCGTGAATGTGTGTGCACGTCCGTCGCCGAAATTAGATCATATCGTGAAGCTGCTGCTGCTGCTGTGAATCCTGAACAAGTTCGACACCCGTCGGGGATCAAATGCGTCTGTCGACACTCATACTACCGGTGCCATATTTACTCTAGTTCGACGGTTATTTCTAAAAAATTTCGCCAAAATCCGATCCCTGAGTAAGATTCACACTGCAATTTTCAGTAACTGAGAATTAAATTCAAAAAGAAGACATTGAAGCAGGAAAAATGTGATCTAAGACTGAATTGAATGTTTCGCTTGATTGCATCATACTTGAAAAGTTCGGAAAAGATTTGAAGCCTCATGACTCAAGTACAGTATTATGCACACCAAAGACACATTCTTTCCGTAACAAAGATAACCCAAGAGGCTTTTCACCCGGGTGCGACGCTCACCGTTTGTTTTTTCTCCTGGATTTTCTGAAAAAATGATGCCCGTGAATATTCACGTACAGTATTTTCATCAACAGGGCCGAAGTTTGAAAGATAACCCAAGAGGCTTTTCACCCGGGTGCGACGCTCACCGTTTGTTTTTTCTCCTGGATTTTCTGAAAAAATGATGCCCGTGAATATTCACGTACAGTATTTTCATCAACAGGGCCGAAGTTTGATTTCTGTGTACCGATAATCGGGAAATTAGGACGCAGAAAATAGTCATGCAGAATATTTTTTCCTTCTTCTCGCGGATCAGGAAGAAATGGATGAAAACTTCAGGCATGTCGTTTATTGCATCGTACATCTCTGGTGAATAATTGGCGAATAATTCTTCTACCGAGACAAGCGTTCCATCATTTCAAAAATTTTTGTTTCTCTCATCGTAGCGAGGACTGAGGAAACCGCAACAGTCGCATTTATTGCACCGTTTCGCGAATCAACTAGAAGTTGAAACAAATGCATTTCAGAAGTGTGTTGTTCCTCGCACCGTTGATACCAGGTGAATGTTTTGTCCTTATCAAAGAGAAAGCCGACCGACAATTCTTCAAAAATGTGTTTTTTTTTCCTGCTTACTCCAGCTGACAAATGCCTGCTTGGCACGCGAGCAGCTTTTCTTCCCCGCGATGACTTTTCTCGCAACACTGCGCTCCATTATCCTTGGGCCAATTAATATCATTTTCACGTGTGTCCTATTCATTCAGGAATGGGCTTCTTGGGAATTCATACCAGACTTCTCTAATGAACTTGCACAGCGGAGCAGAATTGAGAAGAAAAAAAATTCTGTGATCAGCGCTTTTGAAATGATTTTCAAGATCGGACCGCGTCGTGCCTAAAAAAGTTAGCCGTTATCGAGGGAACGCAATGCGTGCCCAGAAAATTAAAACTTAATTGACTGATTCAGGAATCGATTCTCACGAGAAAAAAAAAAAGAAGAAGAAACCACCATGACTTTTCAGCAGGAGCCGAATTTTTGTTTGATTTGATAATTTTATTTCGCCGTGTTGAAAAAAAAACCGCTGTGATTACCTTAAGCTAACTATTGTCTAAAAGGGGAAACTGATTTGCACAAGCGCTCTCTTGTGCTTTTTGTAAAAATTTGAGTATTCCCGCTGCTTTCGTGCATCGCACGCTTTGAACGCGGTTTTTTTGTGGAACGTTCACGATTGCCGAAACGGTAAATTTTTTTTCTCAATTTTGAACGTGCGTTGAAAAATGAGGGATTTGTAAATGGGTTCCTTCACCGGACGGTAGCACGTTTCTCGCGGAAGATCTGTTTTGAAGAACAAATCATTAGCTTTTCTTTCTTCCTTTGAAGACTGAAAAATGGCCCGCTATTGTTTTCGCCCGCGGATCGGCCTGGGAACGATTCTCTCTCTCTTTTTTTTGTCGAGAGGCTGCCTGGCTTCGGAACACGCGAAGGTGAGAAGAAAAAAAAAAAAGTTCACTTGAGTTACCCATAGACCGCATCCGTTGGTATTCGATGTAGTGAAAATGCGTCTGGGCTTGGAAGAAGAGGAGTTGAATCTCTGGCATTGATTTGTCGACGAGATAGAACGGGTTTCCATCAGACTCTTGGCCTTTGCTTGCGGAATGAATACTCATCCATCATGTGCGAGTTTTTCGATGAGCCCCTATTACGTGCCAAGTGTGGGAAACTTCCGTGCTACAGTGTCATGGTTAGGTAAATGACCTCGGGTGATCAAGATTTTTTTTCGCCTTCTTTCAGTACGGTAGCTTGAGTGTCGTTCCAAAGAAGAGCTGTGCAAGTGCAAAATGTCCATTTCCCGATCATATGAATAATTCGCGTAGATATCTGAGTCACGGTCTGAAATCCCTCGGGTTTCATTCAGCAGTTCAGCAAGCCAAGTTTCAAAGTCGCACTTGTTTAAAAGAAGGAAAAAATTAAGCCGGATGCCGTAAAATTTAGTGCAGAAAATCAGGACAAGCACTTGGTCAAATTGCTCGGTCAGCTACTAATTGAAAGCTGATTTTTCCTCTCTCAGGGGGATTTTCAATATACGTCATCCTCCGCTTTTCCAAGTTACTCAGTAGATTTCCTTATGCTGCTGAAAAATTCTGTACCTGTAGAAAGAGGTTCTCCGATGTAATAAAATATCGTTACAACGAAGTCGTTAGGACCAGTGAAATAGTTATGGCGAAATATCCGTCGCAAGCGAACCCAAATTAAATTTCAGCTTTTGGACAGGGACCTAAAACACGAATTCGTTTCAATCGATTATTCTTTATAACGCGATTCTACTGCACAGTACAGTACTAGGATCCACGTATTCGGTTCTCGCAGTTCTGAAAACAATGCGAATTTGTTTCATATTGAGGGGCTGAATCGACGAAAACAAGTACTGTGCTACAGTACTGAAATCAAGGCTTTCTCTGATCTAGATTCTAGAAAACCTTTTTGTAAAAAAAAAGAAATATTAAGAACTTGTACATTCAACAAGAAGACTTCAAGTAGGACTAAGTAACCCAAACGAATAAGTTCAATGATGTGGGATTGATTAAGAGAAGTGACGTTTATGACTGGGTATTCTTCCATGGTCCTAAGGTTAGCCTCAGAACCCATTTGAACTTTGAGGGAGCAACAGCTCTTGTGGAGAGAACCCTTGCAAGGGGTGAACAGACCTGCTAAACTGTTGTGCAAATGTGTACCAGTGGTCTGCATTTAGCTTTTTTCAAATATATTGTACCAGTGATCCAATTAAAAAAAATATTGAATATATGACAGGAAAACCAAAATACATTCCAAAATGACAAGTGAAACCTTTTCTGAAATTCACCATGTCAGTGAAGATGAGTTGTCTATTGCTGACTCTCCTAGTCCACCAAGCGAAAAAAAGTGGAATAATATTGAAAAGTTCTCTACTGGGTACAGATGCGATAGATGAACTTGTCCAGAGCAAATGGGTTGAGAAACTCTTGGACAACGTGCTGACATCAGGCTTTCCTCCTGAAGAGGATCTTTCAAACAATGTACATGATGGAATTTGCATAGGTTAGCCCAATTTCTACCAGCACTAAAGGACAGGGAACCAATATGTTCTCTTGGAGAAATTTAAAAAAAAAAGTAGTTGAAAAAACTGGACCCGCCAGTGAAATGCAACACTTCGTCTGATTACTGTACTGTACCCTGTATCTGAAAAAATAATTATCAGGTCAGATTAATTCACTGTAACGCTGTGAGCGTGCTGAGTCGAGTGGTGTACTGCACTGTACAGTACAGTACAGTATTATACTCTAGAACGCTGTAATGCGTCGTTGTTTCTGAACATGCAGTACTTCATCGTAACGTAAGCGAAATGATTACTGCGAAAGCGCTACCTACTCGCCACAAATAAAAGTTCGCTCACTAGAAGCCTAACTCCTACTACGTCTAATAAAAACCTGTCACTAAGTAACTCTCGTCATCTGTCAAGCCCACGAGCCGAGTGATTATGTATACGGCAAGCAAGTTTAAAATTGTCAGGCTTGGAAGAGACCACGATTTCCCCCCGCGATAAAGACCGGACAGTTACTCGTCCCAGTTTGGATCCACCGATCGGATCGAGTGGAGATTCTGGCCGGCATTACCCGGCCAGCTGCCCAAAGGTAGGGGCTATACTGTCCCTGAAAAAAAGGAGCACCCAACCCCGCCTACTCGCGCAGGGCCTTCTCGCAAACGGCTTATCTGGAAGTAATTTGTCAAAGGCTCACACGCGAAAAAAAATTAGCGGCTATGAAAAATATTACTTTTTTTTTAAATTAATGCACGGTAGCTTGTCTAGGCAGGATTAGTCGAATTGAAGCAAAACAGAGAATGTTTCTGGATTAGGTACTGCATCTTGGTACGCATTTTTGAACTTCTTGGCCTATACATCATTTGTTGCGTTTTAAAGACAGCAAGAAAGAATAAAGAAATAGGTTCGGAAAACATTTGAAAACCACTCAGCCTGGGATCTTGCGAAGAAAGCTCGTAAGAAGTTTCCATTTTCATCTGTCTCAACACACACAGATTCAACTCAACTCAAACTTTCACACATCAGAACAAGATACTTTACTGAGTTTACTGTAATAATCTTTTTAGTTGTAGCAAGGGTTTCTATGAATAAAAAAGACACACAAGGATACTACTTTGCTATTATCGAATTTTTACAGGCTTCTATTGCCTAACTAAATTAATATAGACGCAGGAAGAGTATCTTGAGCTGTTTTTCTCACGGGAATTCTCGTTCGTAGGAACTCGACTCGTGAAGTAGAGTTTCCAAGTTTTCTTGGAGAGTGATGGGTTGCTTTTAATTTCAATACCTGTACAAAATATTATTTTCTTGCCGCGAACTCGAGGGAACTAATGAATGATGCTGTTTCGTGCTCATATTTCTCCTTCGCCCTACTTTTCGATAATTAAGTAATGGGCCGGTCGACGGGTTTCCATCCCCGATATGACAGGGACTTTTTTTCCTCGTGGGTTGGGGCGGATGAGCGCGTCCCGGAAGAGCGTTTGCCGAATAGACCTTCATTAAACAGTTTCCGAGGCACACGAACAAAAATTAGCGGCTTATGAAAAATATTTTTTTTTTTTTAGAAAATAATGTCGCGGTACCTTGTCTAGGCAGGATTAGTCGAATTGAAGCAAAACAGAGAATGTTTCTGGATTAGGTACTGCATCTTGGTACGCATTTTTGAACTTCTTGGCCTATACATCACTTGTTGCGTTTTAAAGACAGCAAGAAAGAATAAAGAAATAGGTTCGGAAAACATTTGAACAACACTCAGCCTGGGATCTTGTGAAGAAAGCTCGTAAGAAGTTTCCATTTTCATCTGTCTCAACACACACAAATTCAACTCAACTCAAACTTTCACACATCAGAACAAGATACTTTACTGAGTTTACTGTAATAATCTTTTTAGTTGTAGCAAGGGTTTCTATGAATAAAAAAGACACACAAGGATATTTTTTTGCTATTATCGAATTTTTACAGGCTTCTATTGCCTAACGAAATTAATATAGACGCAGGAAGAGTATCTTGAGCTGTTTTTCTCACTGGAATTCTCGTTCGTAGGAACTCGACTCGTGAAGTAGAGTTTCCAAGTTTTCTTGGAGAAGTGATGGGTTGCTTTTAATTTCAATACCTGTACAAAATATTATTTTCTTGCCGCGAACTCGAGGGAACTAATGAATGATGCTGTTTCGTGCTCATATTTCTCCTTCGCCCTACTTTTCGATAATTAAAAAAAAAAAAACTATTGATGCTTTTCAGACGCGAGTTTGTATTAGGGACACGGTCGAGTGTCACGGTACCCTTTTTTTTCCCCCTCGAGCCCTGCTGACCTGCGGGTTCCCTTGCGTGTTTTCGTCGCCAACGCCATTGTTCATCGTAAACAAGTTTGGGTTAGTTTGAGGGTGCCCCGGATCTCCTCGGGTTGGTCCCGAGTACTGTTGCAACATTCATGCGGTTCCCGCGAACGCCGCCGGGCCCAGGGCGGAATTTTCTCCAGCCCAGGTTTCACGCCCAGCCTGCTGATTTACTACGGCACGGGGTGGGGGAGGAGAGGAAAGGAAGTTCCCGCCGAAGAATATACGCATGAAATCACCTGTTGCCCAACTCTTTCTTTTTATTTTTACCATATTCTTCAAGGGATGCCTCGATTAATGCAGCGAGGTTTATCTGATGAAAACCCGCGCGGCCTCGGGGGGTTTCGAGGGTATTCACCTGCCGAAAATGAACCGTGCCGTGAAATTGTCCAGCATTTCGGAAAACTGGTCTGCTTGATTTTTTTTCCCCCGCATGTAAATCCAGTTAATTTCTTCGAGGATGACTACAGCTTGGTTAGTCTGTTTTGCATGAACAAGACCTGGTTGGAGGAATTGTTGATGCAGAAGTCTTCAATATTTGCACGGTCACCCAAGAAATTTTGGTAATTTCCTGTTATCTCAGTACCCATTTTTCTTTGTCTCGTGAATTCAGTATTCGTTTGGTTAGGTTAGGTCAGGTTATGTTGATTGAAAGATATTTGTAACTAACATAACCGGACCCAACCTAACTTTACCTAACCGCTTCCCGAAATCAGTTTCAGCAGAGCGGAAAAATGAAATTCACAGTTTCTGGTAGGTGCACAGAAAGTAGGTACTGAGATAACGGGAAAGTACCAAAATGGGATTCAATTCATCTGGATACAGGTTTTCCACTTCTAGATTTTTCAGTATGGTACAGTATGATCAATTTGATTAGATTCTACAAGGCTTTCGGAATGTGCTCCTTGAAAAGACCAAAGCTGTAAACTCCACAAGTAATTGTCTGAATTCGTCCAATGGTCCTGACAGTAAATCATTTTTAATTCCTGAAATAAGCCGTGACTTGTGACGTAAACTTCGATGGAATCCGATTAGACGTCTACGAATTGACACGGTTATCTGCCTAACGGGCCCGAAAACATTTTAAAACTCACTGTTGGGAGATATTTGTTGATAAAGTTGTTCCTAACGATCTATTCGTCTTCGCCGATCGACTTCTGATGGACAGCGGGTTACGAGTTGAACTCCTCACTTCAAGAAGTGAGTGCTGTCCAAAATTTACGCGATTCGGCGCCCGATGACGACCCTGGAAGGAGCTCTGAGTTGTTTCCGACTCGGTGCTCAAATAAAATGCAGTTCCTTCTTTGTATCCGATCGGTTCGCCGTTGGCCGCCGCGGCAGTAAATTCCGAGGCGGCGATGAGCGCACCGCGAGGCGTCCAAAGTCGGCTCTCTCTCGACAAAATCGAACGCAATCGCCGCCGCGGCGAGAGCTCATCTCGGATTCCGAGTTGTTGATTGGCATAAATTTCCTGCCCGTCGTTTTTGTCGGCTTTTTGAAGAACGACGCAGTGGAGTACTTCGTCTTGCTTAATTGTCCACTTTTTTTTCCCCTCGTGGGAGAAGTCTGAACGATCCACGATTGCTCACGAGTGGACAGACGGTGTAAAAATTCTTTCCCGAGGAATGGCTGCAAAAAGTCGTCTCCTCGCCGAGAGCATTTAATTTCGAATATCTCGGAGAATCGTGTAATTAAAATGACGGCATGAGACTACACGAAAATGACGTACAACTCGTTGGACACCAGGAGTAAATATCATTGAATAACTGTACAGTATTATTTTCATAAACGACTTTCCTAGAAAGAGAAAGCTTCCAGAGAATCCTGAAAGATTTCCTTCATGATCAAGATCGATGATTTAGAACCAACGTAAACAATGAATGAATGAATGAATGAACAGAGCACTTTATTTGCTGATTTTCAGCATTCACAATGTTCAATCAAGATTTCCACATCCAAACCCCCTTCCCACCCAATCCAAATCCACTCAAAGACATTTAATCACTTCAGAGCAGGAAACAGAGCAAAAATTGATGACAAAAATAAAAGAAAAAACAATCTTGTGAAGAGAATGTGAAGTACACTTTTCCAAATTGAATAAATAGGTACAGAAATTTGTTGTAACCGTTGGTCATGCAGCATTCCACTTATTTTTGTATTCCATCTCAGATTTTGTTGAGTGAGATTCTCAACTTCTATCTTCATTTGTTGAAAACAGGCGGACTCTCTCTGGAACTATCTTATCACTATTTTATTTGAACAAATAAATTTATTTTGGTACCGAAGGTTTCTCTCCCCATCTCATAGGGCTTCTCTGCAGCACAATATCTCTACAATGAATTCTTTCCTGGTCTCTAGAGTCTCGTTATAAAGAGAGAGAGAGAGAGAGAGAGAGAGTTCCTTTGGGATCATTTCTACAGTGTTTTTCTCTGAACAAGGATTTTAGTTAGTATTTTGCCCCCCATGTTATAGGGGTTCTCTCCAACGAATTTTGTCCGAGTTCCCTTTTATAATGCTGTACAATATTTTGATTTCCGTTCATTCGCGTGTGTGGATGAGCATTTAGGAATGATGAGATCTTGTGCGTACAAGCAGGGAGTGATGAAACGTATTACTACGGTTTTCCGTCTTAGTTCCTTCAAATGGTTCCGGGACGCCATGCAAACACCAACAATGTACGTATATACTGCACGGGACGGGTTGCGGGGAACAACGACTTGTCGGCGTCGCTCTGGCCTGATAAAAAGTCGGGTCACGATTAATTCCTGCAAAGAGGCTTATCAAAATCTAACCGGTGATGGAGAGGGTCCATCCGGTGACTGACGCCTCGTCCAACTGCCATGTTGTGAAAGTCCCGACGGGTCATCGTGACTCTGGGTGACTTCACGAAGCCGGGTGCTGCACGTTGCTCGTGTTGACTCGTGTCCCTGCCTTTTTGCCTACTCTTTCCTGTCAGCTGCGTCTGGAAGACGATTTCTGCCGTGTCCGCCGTCATTGACTAGTCACCGTGATGGGTCGCCTTTTTTTTTTTTTTTTTTTTTTTTTTTCTTCTCTTTGGATAACNNNNTTTTTTTTTTTTTTTTTTTTTTTTTTTCTCCGGTGCTTGGGAACACTGGTGTGTATAGTCGGTTCTACTTTTACCTGCTTCCTGTGACGACGACGAGGCCTCTTGTCTGTAGCTCTTTCTGATGACCATCGTCGACTCGGTATATATGGGGGGAACTGGACGTGCGGAACATGAAGTTGAGATAGATCGACGAGTGGATACGCGTACGTTGATCAGTAATTTCCTCTCTCGGCTCACTGCGTGTTCCCCACGTTTTCTCGTCGCTTTTTTTTTCGACCTCTTTCTTATACAGTAGTACAGTGAGACTGAATGTTGGAGCACACTTACACCGACGAGCCCGGACTTTTACACCCTATTAATGCAGGAGCTATCTAGAAAACTACTGCACTATCAAGCTGTTTAGTTTATAGGCTCCTCGTTCCAACATGAGTGAAAACTGTGTACACTCATGTGGAATAAGGGGAGATTTCCTGATTGCTGTTGATTGATTTCAAGCACATTGAATCGCTTTACGCGTGCTCTTAATTTTTATTTCTGTTCTGTACCATCTGTTTCTTGAAAACCCCGTTCCTGGAGAAGATTTACGTGAAAAGCTCTCTGTATGCTGTACTTCGGTTCCGTAAATGTTCGGAATCACGAAAACTTGGAACCACGATCGATGAACCGAGTCTAAATGGCTAAACATATAATTTCAAAAATCTCAGCCTGCCTGCAGCTGGGCTGAGACCTTTTGGTTGAAATTATTCATCACCGGAAACTCGCACATTTAAAATTTGGGAATATCCGAGCGGACTGAGAATTATCGGTTACATTTTACAGGGTGTGATGTGTTCCTACCAACAGTTTCCCAAGTGATGTTTGCTCTGGAAATTTAGATTCTATAAAATAATGTTGAATCGTAGATTATGTCGCGAGGGTAAGATTAATTTTCACGGATTGAATCCCCGAACCGCAGGAACCACGATTTCGAAGCAGAGTTCTGTGATGTACAATACATGTACAGTAAAATACTAGACTTATTCTTGACGAAGGAATGAAATCTCGAGAGCTGAGGAATTATTTTCTCTTCTGTAGTTGATGGAGTACGAACCGTTTGGGAGGCGGACTGCTGTTTCCGTTGTTTCCACGATGGCTGAGGAGATGAATTTCTTCTTCCGAGTACTGTACTGTACTCTTTCTAGTTGTACCCATAGTCATTCTGCTGGTCGTCAGTGTTCCGGAGCAGGATGCAGTCGTCGAGTCAGGCAGCAGCGGGGAAAATAAAAAGTGCCGCGCGCCGAAGGAAGAGCTTTGTACGAATGCCAGTGTCAATAAATCGAGCAAACCCCGGCGAGAAAAGAGACAAAAAATAAAAAATAAAAGAGATCCGGCGGCGGAGGAACCGAGACGAAGGGGAACGTGACGTTGATGGGAAACTAAAAGCTAGCCAGAGATAATGTGAAACTCCAGGGCCCGCGAGTCGTGAATATCAGCAGCCTATTGCCATAAATTTCCGGCCGGGTTGTTCACTTTCCGACCCCGGGCCGGGACTTGAAGAGCTGTCACGGGGAGGGCCTTTTTTCGGGGCCCAAGAGGGAGAGATACGCGGAATGTTTTACCCGGTTGGCACGATCAACTCAGCTGCGCCGGGGAAGTTACAACCGAGTTGTAAAACTCATTCGCAGCAATCGCCTCCGCCGCCCTCGGGGCCCGGCGGCGTCCGTCCGCTTTGCGCTCGGCCTCGGCGATGAGTTCGGTGCTCGCCGGCGATGTGATGCGATTCCTCGTGTGCTCGGCCTCCTCAGGCTGGGGTTCCACAAAAAAAGAAAAAAAGAAAATGAAAGTAAAACAGAACAACACTCCTGAACATTCGTCTGGATCAGAGGTACCCAGAATGTGCTCCATGGAGCCCCAGGGGCTCCGCAGCTGTTCCAGGAGGAAGGCGGAGCAAAAATAGATAGGGGTCCCGAGATGCGGACGTAATTTGGTGCTTGGACCGTGTCCCTGTGTCGGAGTGTCCGGATGTCAGATCATGTTTTCCCATGGACTTCAATGGGAACACATTTCATTGGTTCTCTTGTTTATCAAGAATTAGGAATACATCTCTGAAAATCGAATTAAAAATTCTTTTCCTCAACTTCAACATACAGAAAATATCCGTGCCGAAGAAAAACAGCGCATGTGAAGAAAAACTCTGAATACAGTATATAAGCACAGAATTAACCTGCTATGTCTCATGAATTAGAGGGATTTTCTTATTTAAGTTGTTTTCAATTTTTGTGAATATCAAAAGCTCAATTTATGCAAGAGATATCAAAATTTCGCAGAAAATAAATTTGTTCTTTTTTCGAGAGGAAGTGGGAATAGTGTTCATATCTCGAAACATTGTCCTGAATCCTGATGGTGCATATTTCTTTCGTTCCAAGTGTCCAAAAGTCGAATCGTCTGTGTGTCTGGGCATTCGTACGTCGGGGTCCCCGCTGTGTAATGGAGCCCCTTTTCCTGGGATCCCTTCTTCCGGATAATCGGAAACAGCATAGAGTATTTTCTTCAATGACCTAAATCTCAAAGGAGTGTGCGATTTACTTTGACCTTCAATTTATGAATCAGAAATTAACCAAGGCAGTTTTTTCTTTTAAATAAGATCATTGTTCGCTCATCTGCTGGCCCATGGTGCCAGGTTACCCCTGGTTAAGGACGTCGGGACACGATTGCAAAGATGGTTGATCTGATTTAGTGCATAAGCAAAGCACAAACAACTGGGATTCCACTGAAAATACCAAGGAACAACGAGGAGCACCTCTAGAAACTGGAATAAATTGAGTCTTCCGTATGAAAGGATAATAATTTGGCTCAAGAATTCAAGTCGTTCGAAGAATATCGTATCATGCATATTACTCAGGATAAGACCCTCGAAAATTTTTCTAAACGGACCAATCGTGCTTCTAGATTCACACATGCGTGTCGCATTGTTTTTTGTGTCATTGAAATTATGTTTGGTTAGGTTAGTCTATTCAGGTTAGGTTGTGTTGAATTAAGTATTGGCCAAATTTTTAGATAATGCAAGTTCGTTAGTTGTGTTCAGGTTAAACAGTGTTCGCTTGTTTAGTTGGTATGTTATTTCAGTTTGGTTCATGGTCGGTCGGTCGGGCATTCTTAGTTTTCCAAAATTTTTAGATGATTATTTTCAGAAAAAAAATGGTTATATTCCTGCTTGTCATTCTTTGTCGTGAAAGAAAGTTAATCAAGCAAACATCTTGAGGCCTAGTTTTTTCTGTGTTAGTTTTCTCGATGCAGAATCCTAATCATTAGAAGGACGTTGACTTTTGTGAACGTGAATCTCAAGTATGGAAATTAATTTGAATTATCGTAATTTCCCGATAATTTATACCGTAACGCATAAGTTTTTCTCGCTCGAGTTTTCAAGGGAGTGAAATTAGACGTCGGCATCGGGATCTGACTCCGAAGATTTAGCTTCCGCATCCGTTTTATCGCATAATCAGAGTCGGAATTCCTCGAATAAACGTTGACGGGTGCTGGGCAATACAAGGCTCATTAAAATTTCGACGCGTTGAGGGTTGTTTTGCCTGATTGGGATCTATTTCACTCGTGAAAGCAGTTGGAAAGGTTTCCGCTTCCCGGTGATGGATGGACGCGATCTCGGCGTGTTTCCACGCATGTGTCTCATTATTTCCTTGTGGGAAAACGGGCTCATCGTTCCCGAGATTTGTTCAAGTTTCAGCACTCCGTCTTTTTTCATTGAACGCTTGAAATAATGCTCGTGTTTGTTTCAGGTCCGCCGAGCGGAGGTTCGAGCCATGGACCTGCTAATGGGCGACAAGTTCCGAGATGCTTCGCATTCTGGCCCTGTCGGCATTCATCCTCGTCCGGGAAAAAAAATTTCAGTTCTCTTCCGCTCTTTATCCTGACGTGCCGAGGAACGCGGAATTTGCGGTTGGAAAGTAGGTCCGTTTTCTTTCAGCCAGGGTCGCCTCCTTGATGAGTTTTCTTTGATGAGAACGGACACGAGCTGTTCATCAGTCTTCACTCCCAACTACAGCATAGTACAGTGAGACCCCGAGATGCGGACGTAATTGGTGCATCAATAGTGTCCCTAAGTCGAGGCTCATTTTCCCTTAGATTTACATTATAAAATTTTTAATTGGTGTTATATGTACAAAATACTCACTATAATTCCATGAAAATGAAAATTGTCTCCCAATTTAAACTGATTCCAATAAATATATTTCAACACAATATGGACATTTGGGGAATTGAATTCTGATACCTCTATAAAGTATATAGAAATGTTGGCATTCTCTATAAAAATAACATTCCAGTGAAAAAGAGAGAAGGAAGTCCCTCTGTGCTGGAGGTAATTTTTTAAAATTAGCCAAATGGATGGTAAATAGGGAGAGAAATGTCCAAGAACTTTTCTTGCATCAATTTTAGGTTTGGAAATATCTGTTTCTTGTAATTTGGCACGAAATGTATTAGCAGGTTTTATCAGAAAATGTCCCTATGTTGAGTCAGTGTCTTCATGTCAGGCCAATTTTATTAATTTTTTATGGTAAAATAAGTGTCCCTATGTTGTCTGCAGGTCAAGGTGTCCACATGTTGGGATCTCACTGTACTGTTGAACCTGGATAACTCAAACCTTCTCAAGTTGAATATCTCCCTCAAGTCCCTAAGGAACAAGGCATTAAAAATCTTTTGAACTGGGAGGCTCTTCCTCTCAAACCCACTTAATCAAAATTTCTGAGGCATTTTGGCTATTATTTTACTGAATCAGGAAAGAGGAAACCAATTTAAAAAGTGATTTGATGCCTTTTGAGAGGAAGTGAAGGACTAATCAGGCAAATGAATTTCTGTCTCAAAGTTTAGCATCCTGTCAACTCATTTAAAGAGCAATTTAAGGCTCAAAATAACACCATTTACAATGTTGTGCAATTAATATATCTTTCCCACAGCAAAAATGCCTGTTTCCCAACTTGAAACCCTTCCTGTAGTAGTATACAAGTCAAAGAAGAGGGGGGACTCTCTTATTCCAGAAATACTTTAAACCCATGTATTAAGAGTTATGCCAAAGAAATAAACCCTCTCCAACCAATTCTTAAATCATTCGTGTCTCATTTTAAAATGAAATGTAAATTTTTTTTTTTTTTTTACCTGGGTTTTGTCCACTTTTTTTTCTCTTCATTCTTGTTGGGCAGTCTTGTGTAAGAACTGAGAAATGCTTCACATATTTGGATTATTCCTGATGATAGAATGTCAAATTCGATTGCAACAAATAACATCACGGATTATTGATTACTTTACGTCAAATAATCTTGAAGATCCCTGGTGAAGTATCATAAGCATAATGTTGAAAACTCTTGGCATGCAAAATTTGCAGTCTTCATTGCTAAAAATTTATTTTTCAACTGCTACCTGGATAGCTCCACTTGAAGAAAGGTTGCTCTCTGGCGTCCAGTCGAATCACCGTATTTCCCTTCACAGTTATTCACGTTGAACAAAGGTTTCTTTTATTCCGAGCGAGCTTGATGGCTATCTTTTAACTGAGAAGCTTTGAGAGAGATTTCTGGAATGAAGATG
>CAJPEX010002960.1:0-33340 GCA_905338405.1 Notodromas monacha
GCCGAGTCACCTAATACGAGTCAATGAACCCACGGGTGTGGAAGGATTCATTAATGTTAATGCATTTTCGAGACTCGAGCAGGGCGCTCTTGTCCTTGATCTCTCGACCTCGTCCCCGTCACATCAGTAGGGCTTTATTGATGCAAATTGAGGTAATGACTGCTGCTGTGGAATAGGACACTTTTTCTCGCTTATATACAGAGCACAATTTCACGACGAGTTTGTTCTACAGTATTTATTTTTCCACAATATTGAATGATGGTCAGCAGCATATTTTTTACATTAACTCGATTCAATTTCATCCTCGTCATGTATTCACTCAACCAGCAGAAAAATACTTGTCCACTTTGATCATTCATGCATGTAGATTAATCAGACGTTGCTTGAAACGGTGAAATTTAGCAGCACATAAATGTGTTCAACATTTTTCAAAAGTTGACTTCTTTTTCAGAGAAGTCGGGACTGTTTACTGTACTGTACTTCGGTTTTTCACATTTACTTTTTCTGCTGCAATCTTCCAAGTGTTACCCAACATTTGGAATACGGTATACAGTACCCGGAAATTGAAGAAAATTATTCCTGTTTTTTGCTACAGAGCTCATCAGAACATCTTCCAAATCCCAACTGATTCAAAGTGTAAAAGAGTTTCCACACTTTTATGCGCCAGTAATATAAATAATATCCACCATGATACCCTGGGAAAGATACTTGAAATGCTTTTTGATTCGCTATTTATCCAGTACTGTATAAGCTCTTTATTATTTTCCTGAGACTTTCGACTTCTATTATCATCAAGTGATATGGTCGATATCAATTTTGAACACGACACTTATACAAGTTTCAATTTATCTTTATATTTTTGTAAAGTCGATTTGGAGCTGAGTTTTGAGCTGAAAAATAAAAAAAAAGTCGATCGCCCGGACGAGGGAACGTTTTCTTGCGGAACTCGGTTCGCCAGCTCATCCCCGGCAGCTTTCTTTCATATACCATGGCGATCCGTGCACAGAAAAAAAAGAAAAGATCAAAGAGCTATTCCATTTCTGGGGCTTGATGAATGCATGGTGTGTGTGGACGGAAAATATGGCCACAAAAGCGTGATTCTGCTGCACAGACGAGCACCGGCAGCGCCCAAAGGAATAAAGGCCTAATGGAACTAAGTCACATCCCAGATAAGCCTGGACTGGAAGGCGGGGAATTNCGAGCACCGGCAGCGCCCAAAGGAATAAAGGCCTAATGGAACTAAGTCACATCCCAGATAAGCCTGGACTGGAAGGCGGGGAATTCGCAATCTGGGAGAAACCCAAGTGAACCAACACACCACATGTTTTTTTTTCTCTTTTTTCACTCGTCTGGGTTCCAATTTTTCCTTGAATGATGCCAGAATGATGCTGAGAGATTTCACGCTGAAATGGCTTGGATTCGACTGATCCACGTACTATACAGCTGCTGTACTACTGCTGATCATGAGCATTATTGTAAATTTCATTAAACTATTTTCAAAAAGAAAAAAATAGGCTGAAAATTTAAAAAAGAAAGCTTGAAATGGAAAGATTGATTTAAATTTGACAATTTAACCCTTTCCAGAATATTGATCGATTAAGATATGCACCAACAGGATTGTTTCAATAAGTTAGACACGATATTTTCAGAGTGTATATATAGATGTGCTCGTCGTGAAAAAAATACCAAAACGTACCTCATGATATTCTTAGGCTTTGGGAGATTTAAAAAGGTTTTTCATTTACAGCATTACAGTATCACAAATGAAAACTTTCCAGTTAGAGCCAGAGTTCTCCACCCATGTCGAAAGGTTGCTAAGATTTGTCATGCCAGCTCGAAATTTCAAGTTTTTGTCGTTTCAATCATCATTAGAAATATGTAGAAGACGCAATTCAAATAAAAGCGATTTTTTAGGCTAGCCTGACAAATTTTTATCACCCTGTGATATATGGCTGGAGAAGTTTAGCTCTAACTGGAAAGTTTTCACTCATCATGCAGTAAATTAAAAAAAATTGAAAAATGCGAATTAAATATTCCAGAATCTTGGAACGTCGTGGGTTATATACGTCATAATTTTTTCAATTTATCTTTTTACAACCACATCATATCTACTCGAAAAATACCGGAATGCATAATTATGCGGTATAGGTTGCAGTCCTGCACACGGACTTGAAAGATATCTCATTTCACACGCGTAGAAGGAAATAAATGAACAATTGAAAAATAGCGCAAACTTTTCTGAATTACCGAAACATTTAAAAATCAAATGTAGCAAACGCAGTTTGAAAAATTGGCAAAAATTACTGGGACGTGGAAATTTCTCCGCGGGATCCATTTTCTCAATATACTGTATCCTTTTTTTTCGTGGTTGTTGGTTATTTTGAACTGTACTGCGTATATTGGATAACAAAGAGCACATTCTGTAGAATTATTTCCCATGAAATACGTGCAAGGGATTTCATCTTTTCTGTTGCATTACACGATTTCAGGACGCGATCCGGATTCACGCTTGTCTCAACAGCAAGATATTTTTCTCGGAATTCCCGGCCTTTTGAGACTATATCCGGATTTTCTCTCGCTTTCACTCTCATTCCCAGCATTAATAGCTACAAATTAATCAGCTTTTTTTTCCTTTTCTCAAGGCATCTATTGTTCGGAACATAATCCGTTTCATGAAGCCTCGCAAGAAATAAAATTCCTTGCATTCATAGCCTGACATTGATGGAAAAACGATCAGTCTTCCACTACTGATTTTGATTGAAGACATGAAATCGCAATCCGTATTTTTAAAATGAATACTTAATTATCATTCTTAAATGATAAGTTTCATTATAACAAGAGCAACAATAAAACTCACAGGGTACATGGTATCCAGAAAAATGCTTTGCTTTAAAATTATTCTTGGACTGATGATGTATTATTCTTATGTATAGGCTGGTGTGTACTATTAGGGGAATTCCATTTAAATAGTTCGACACACTCAGGATCTCAAGGTTGAAAGTATACAGTATTTGAGGTATTTTTCAACTCTTCGGCGGTTTTTCTTCTCGAACTTTTTTTCAGGCTTTCCAAGAATCTTCATCGCAAAAAAAAAAGATCCCAATTTAGCTTTCACTGGTTCACGGTGAATTTCTGCGGGAATCCACAGTTAAGCTTAAAAACTGCATTCCTAAGTGGTTAAAATTGAATGAATGCATTCTAATTCCTACGTATAAAACCTTGACTTATTCTAACTGATGAAGGTTGTATGAGTGTCTGACCTGCATCAGAAATTATTCTCGCCCGTCAAATATACTGTATTTCCATGTCTGTTCTTTTTCCCTCTCACAGCTGATTTAAGATGCAAAAATTTTGGATGCAATATTGAATTGTCTGATCAGGAATTTATTATTAATCAATGGATTGACACGCAAAAAGAGAGCGAATCGTAATCGCATTTATGGTAGGAACTTCCCGAACTTGTCCCCAAGTGGAAAAATGGGATTCAAGGCGTTGGCGAAAAATTTATTCCATCTATACTGCACTGTACTGAAATAAATCTGCAAGTTTAGTGCCAATTTCGCGTGTATACGGATTGAGGGAAATCTAGGTCAAAGAAAACTTTATGACTGCACGTCAAATATACCAGTGCAAAATACGCGACAGGTCCTCGAAATTTTTCTCAACCGTGAATCGGTTTATTCTCTTTAAAATACATATTTTTTGAATGAAGAAAATAATGAGTTCAGAAAACAGTACAATATTTCCCCCAAATGATGACAGGAATACTATCTTCCTACTTTCCTCGCGTTTTTTTGTTGTTGCTGCCAATTTCCTCATTACCATACACGCATATCTCTGAAGAAGAAAAAAACACGGTTTTTTGGGTACTCGGGTATACATACAGTAAAATCTCGTTACAACAAATACTGCCAAAAATTTTTTTTGTGTAATTAAATTTTTATGAATAATCCTGGCAAAATACCCATAGATTACAAGTTAAAACAATCTCATTATCACAATAACTTTCCAGTTCCAGCGTAAGGAATTTTTTGAGGAATGTTTAATCGATTTTCCAGGTGGAAATTATTGTAACAAAGAGATGCAGAACAGAGGGAAATTTCCAATCCTAACATAAGATAGCAGGGCGAAACACAGGCAATTTATTTAGTCTCAAATAGATTTGATCTCAAAATGTCTCAAATTCTCTCTGCTGTGTCTCAAGAAGCATCTGTATCAAATATTTTCTGTCTTCACAAGTTTCTGTCTCAAATTGTCCCTGTCTTTCATTGGCCTTGCCTCAAATTGTCTGTCTTGATTTGTCCTGGATCCCTAAATGTGGCTGATAGATTCTTGTAGCATGTATATATGGACGCTGCAATCAATAACAAACATGCTTCAGAATGGCTTCACAAGTTCACATTTCATCATCCAGCACAATAATTTGCATGTTGACGGAATGCATTATTGAACCTAATTTTCAATCAGAAGATCACTCACTTTTTCAAGCAAGAATGAAGATCTGAGAATGCCAGGAAAGTGAAATATAATTGCCACTATACGATAGGGTATAGTCTGATGTGATAAGTATTTCCAAAAGCCACTTACTTCGAAAATCTCGCAAGAACAAGTTATTACTGTATTTAGTCCCAAGATTCGACTGCAGTAGTTCATGAATGCCCTGTATAATATTTAGCTGAAGTGTGTGCAGTTATTAATGTAAGTTAACACAGGCGGTATCGAGAGAAAGTGTCAATACACGCTGTCTGGGTCGGTGCTGCATATCATTGAACATTCTCTGTCAACTGCACACTGATGCTGGAAAGAGAGAGAGAGGAATTCGATTTATGTATTCCCCGCCTTTTTTTTTGCTGGGAAAAATTCCTTCAAATGGAGAAAGCAGGGCAGAGCGCGGGGATCCTCGGACAGGATCGGACGGAGGATCCGGAATGGGGGGAATTGCATTCTGAGATTTGTAGCCCGTTCACGACGTCGGACGTCGACGTCGGAAATCCGCCCGAGCTGAAGATTCATAAAAATCTCAGACCGCGTAAAGAAAGGAGTAGAAAAAAAAACAAGAAAGAAACGCAGATTTTTTTTCATCCCCTTTTTGTCGTTTCCTTTTTCTTTTTTTTCCTTCCTTCATTTTTTTGTTGAATAATTTTTATTCTTCCTTTGTGCGGGTGTCGGATGAAAGAGCATGGACGAGAAGGACCCACACTCTTCTGTTCTCCTTTCTGCGAAAATCCGAAATTGAGTGGCATTCAAAGCGGATCGCCGGCCATAAATCAGAGGCCGGCCATTTTTCACCAGCACCAACTCCTTCCCTCTTTGTTCCTCTCTCATCTCCACAGCACTTTTTTATTATAGTTTTTTTTTCGAGTGATGAATTTATGTCCATTTTTTTCTGTGGATGGAAGAGCAGATCCGTCGGTCGACACGCCAACAGTGTCGACGCAGAGAAGGACTGTCTT
This sequence comes from Notodromas monacha, assembly GCA_905338405.1. Lineage (NCBI taxonomy): Eukaryota > Metazoa > Arthropoda > Ostracoda > Podocopida > Cyprididae > Notodromas > Notodromas monacha. The sequence goes on from CAJPEX010002960.1 coordinate 5,454, forward strand.
CCGCAAAACACGTGTTTAAATAATGCGCAGTACTTTGCTCAAGAGTTTCCCGTACGTTGTTGTTCATTCGTATTTATTTTTATTAATTTTTTTGCTGCTGTCGTGTATAGTGAAAGACGAGATGAGGTACTGCATGTACAAGAGAGACTTGGCCAATCACCTGCTCAATCACCCAAGACCTACACGCGGGAACAAAGTTCTTCTTCTTCGTAATCCAGAATTTGCAGGAATTGATAAGAACAAGCGGCTTCTGAATTGCACCATCACTTTCTAGAAATGATGAAGACTTTTCAGAATATATCCAGAAAATGGCGGATTACCAGGATGCATATAAATCCAGCAGGGGCAGAGTAATCCTGCCTTGTATATTAGGACAAATGAATTAATTATTAGTATTATTTTTGAAAAAAGATTTCTTCCTAATGTAAAATTTAAAAGTTTCAGTTTTCCAGATGACGCGAAAAATTGCTTCTTCTTTCCTAATTTTCCCAACTCCCTTTTGACGAAAAAATCGATGATATATCTTCCCGAATTTTCACGAAAGAAAGCTGAACCTTAATTGCGACTGCAAAAAAAAAACCCTTCAAACCTTACTAAGAAAACTGTTTTTATAGGGGGGTTCAAAAGGCCCTTATATTATTGTCAGAGGTATATACGTAAATTATGAACTGTATACGCTGAAAATGAAACAGTATTATAGGTTTTTATTTTGTTCAGAATAAAGATTCCCTCCAATTAAGGATGTCTCAGAGACCTGCTACACCGGCTCCAGGCCACACTTCATCCCAGCAACCATGCTTTCCATTACATGTACTGTGTCATGGACTTCTTGACCACCATCTAAGGAGGGGTGTAACCTTGCCTTTACCCCCCTGAAAAGGGGGAATAAAAATAAAGAATCTGTTCACACACACACATACTGTATATAGCATGAAATATATTCTCTCTTTCAGGCCACTCGGAAATCCTACACTGAATGGATTACTGCTCGTCAGCGTGAAATGCATCTTCCGCGGGGAAGGATGTGCGTCAAGGAAGCGTGATCCGGAGGCAGAGACTCAAGAGCGGTTTAGGCATTGAAAGCATAGTACAGTATATACTTTATATGTACAGTATTCTGCGGATGTATGTACAATACACTTGAGCAAGTCTTGGAGGAAAGCTTTGGTTATTCATTGGTAAATTGGAAATGACTTTAATTTTCAACATAACTGGAATATATGAACTGGAATTAACATAACCAACAATGGACTTGAACATAAATGACCCAAACTTGACCATTGTAACATTAGATTGAAAAAACCTGCGCTCATAGAATATTTGCTGTACATCACCCCATAAATCTGGCTTATTCGTAAATGACAAGCTTAAATTTGGATTTATATTCAAAATACAAGCAGTCCTATATAGCCCAAAATGTAACTTTAATTGCATAGCTTTCATATATGTAACAATAAAGATGAATTAATGCATATAAATCTGGATATACTGTACATATAATACGGTATCTGTCCCCCCCCCCCCCCCCGCTTTATAGAGGCCTGACAGCAAGGGATCGTTTAACGCTTGCTGAGGACTTGTTATCAGGAAAGCTCCAATTGCCTTCCCAGCAGGAAGAAGATAAACATGACGGATTCCGCAGCTGGGAATGAAGCACTGCTGCTCTATCTATATCCACTTATTCGGAACGGACAGCAATTAAGCTCAAGCTATACATAAGTATACAGTATATATATATGCAGTATAGTGCACGGACAATAATATAGTAGGGGAAGATGAACAAAAGGGAGGTGCACGTAAATAACACAAAAACTCTTGTGTGCCTTTTTTTCTTCCTTTTTATTGTTCTCAGTGTCATTGTTTTTGTGTTTCTAATTCACCTGCTTGTTCTGCCAGCAGCAAGGTGAATATATATATATATATATATATATATATAGCTCACCGCATAACACATGTATACGTGGCAAACACACAGCACATGATGCACACGACGACGATCATGCCATGGGCACACAAAGTGAGAGTGGCAGGTGTCACCATATCCGCGACCACAGGAGAGCGCGCGGCCATTTGCATACCGGGCACGTGCCGCGGGTTCCGCGTGGCAATTTTGCGCTCTTCCCCGCTCTTTACCCAAGAAAGCGTTTCCTTGTCTCCAACCCCGGGGCTCATCCATCATATATATGTAACCAACCACCGTGCTCCTCCTCGCATATTACGTATATACGTACGTGTATACAGGGTGCAGCAGAGAAGAAGAAGGAGAAGAAGAAAAAAAGAAGCAACAATCAAGCGAGGAAACACGTGATATATGGTCTTAGCATTAGTATTAAGCATTCACTACACTACCAGTTATTATTGTTGCAGGAGTAGGTAACTTCATTGGTCAAGCGTGACAATTAAGCCTGGATGCTTATAATTGGCACACTTGACCAATTAAGCATCCAGGCTATTTCTTATAGTAACAGCGTTGATTAGGATAAAGTGAACACGTAGCAAAAATTTTTCAAATAAGTGCAGCGCAAATTTTGTGCCTCTCATTGTCCTAACGACTGATTATAAATAAATAGCTTACCTTAATAATGGCTGTTTAAAACCCTCCCGCGGTAGAGCCTTGATTTTTCTGCAAAATTCACTCCATTACCACTTTTAAATTAAAAAAAAATAAAAAGTTGAACTGGTGAATATAGACAAGCTCTGGAATTAATAATACAGTATTTTTCCTTTTGGCACAGATTATTTTTGGGAGATCAGACAAAGGTTACTCAAGGCTGCATTTTTCTGCATTTATAAGACTAACTCTAAAGGGGCCTGTTTGACAATAACACTTTTCTCACTGGGCTCATGCATAGATTTCCAGGGTTATTCAGACATTCTTTTCAGGTGCTGTTATGGTATGTGGTGCTGAGCAGCACAACTATACAGGAGTGTCAATGGCAATTCTAATTAATTCTATATTCAAATTACAATCAATATTTATTTTGACAATTTCACTTTTTCTGCAAAAATCACGTCTACCCGGAAATATGCAAAAATATTATTCAAAATTTGATAATTTACATAGAGGCATACTTTTCTCGCTGGCTTTGAAATTATTTATTATATTTATTTCACTGTATAACTCTTCGAATATAGGCGGAATTTCTTTCTCTACAACAATCTTGTCTGCAACAATATTCTCATCTGTAGAATGATTTTTTGGCAATTCAAATAAAGGCTCCATTCCCCATCTTAAAGGGTTTCCCGACAAAAAAAAATTATTTCTGCATCAACAACATGTTCACAGTCCTTTAAAATTCAGTACAGACACTGAGGGGGAGAATCCATCTGAACCACCTGATGTGAGTTGTACCTCTTACTTCAAAACGCAGGCAAAGTCATCCTAATTAACGCTGTTACTTAAAAAAAATTAGCCTGGATGTCTAATTGTCACACTTGAGTACTTGACCATCCAATCTTTGTGTTCACATAAGGATGCATGCATTCACGCAGAATTTCAATCAAGTTATCTCCTGCAACAATAACTTGTACAATGAATGTATAAATGATAATGCTGAGACCATGTTTTGTTCTGTTTTCAGCCAAGTCATTTTTAAATAATTACTGTACTTAATCAACACCTTCAAGCATGGAATTCGTCTCTTGCATTCACCCTGTATGGATGGGTTCAGCGGTATGTAGAGTGGGGGTACTCCAGTGCATCCGGTGTCACCAGATATTGCATTTAATTCGTTCTGGCGCTGCTGTGGAGCAAAGTTCCCAATAATACAGAAAAGGGGAGCTTTGGAGAGATTATATGGAAAGGGTGTGGAACAATAAACAAGCCCCAACCAACTGCACACCATGGTTCTGCTCTGTATTTAGAACAACTACAGGTGGCACCCTGCAATTCAACCTTAAACATTCCTGGAATAGGGTCAAATTGTAATCAAACTAATCAACCCTGAACATTGCTGGACTAGGGTTGAATTGCAAAACAGTAAAATTGCAAGACATTTTTAAAAATCAAGTAAGAGCAGCAAAAAAAAAACCATAGAAAATTGGCTGACGCAGGTTCAATTGTGGGACAGAGGTCAAATTGCAAGTCAACTTCCCAGCAAATTTGACCATCATATTGTGGGTCAAAAGAATGACAGGTGGGTGAATTGCAAGGTACCATCTGCACATACAATATGTGCTTGACAGATGTTGGGGACAAGAGTCACCAAAGCACAATAAGAAGATGATAAATGCTGTGGAACAAAGGAAATTGGGAAGAATAAGACACTAATTAGCCCATAGGCCATAGCGGCCAGGGATACTTGGAGGAATTATTGATTGAAGAATTGGTTTTATTACAATTATTTTCACAAGTCCTAAACAAAATACAAGAATCCCAACAGCTCTCATCAGCAAGCTTTCTCTGAAGACAACCATTTCCCAGAAGCACCTCAAGATAGTCTGATTCTTATTTTGATTGAAAAGGTCTTTTCTACTTGCTTCTTCATGTGACCTTGATTCAGTACTGAAGGTAAAGGATCAGGCAATTTTCGCGGCTTCAGATTGGCCAAGAAATTCGAAGTCAAAGACATTTTTGAGGTGCCAGAAGAAGCATAACAATTTTAGGAGGGGAACGTTTTCCTTTCTTATCATTTTTCTGGACTTTACTGTTGGGTGATTTTCCACCTTCTCAATTTCTGCTCCAATCAATGAGGTTTGCAGTTGGTACCTGGTACCCAGCAATAACGGGATAAGCAAATACTTGACGAAGCCAAACAGGAATGTTGTGCAATATTATTTTCGAATGAAGAAAAGAAAGGATAGCTCTAAAAAAAGTGCTTAGCATTATTCAATTTCTTTTTAAAATTTCAGGAATAAAACTTGAGCTTCTAAATTTGAATTCAATCAGGGATTCCCGGCTGGTCCCACGTGGATTGTTGTTTTTTTTCTCTATCTCTTTTTCTATCTTTCTTGATCCGGATATTCTTTTCTTGCATTGCAGATAAACTCACTCATCCTTTTGTTCCAATGTCTTAGTCGGAAAAATGACATGGAGGATATTTCCAAATTCTTGTTGAATTTTCTCCACTGAAAATTATGAGCACGGAACAAATGCACGCTGCATTTCTGCTTTACGTCTTTCTTAAAAAAAAAAGCATTATATTGCCGAACAGCCAGGATGCAATTCCACTTCAAAAAGGTGCGTCTGGAAGATGCAAGCAAGCATGTTGCAGCAGCAGGGACGAGGTGTATACGCGTACTCGTATACACACGACATGCTTCAGCATACAGGGAAACACGGTTACGTATATATTTTTTTTATATATTTTCTTATTCCTTATTTTCAATAGCCAGCAGCAGCAGTCTCATCGGATATGGGATATGTGAAAAAGGGTGAGGGTATTTTTCCGGGATGCCTGGTGCAGAGAAATGCGACACCGGACGTGTGTCACATCACAGCACATCCCCCACCCACCGAGTTCTTCCGGTTATTTGTATTCCCGCCTGCACGTATCAGCGCCTTTCCTGCTGTATAGTGGCTGCTGCTGCTGCTGCTCGATGCCGGAAGAATCAGGACATGCTGTACTGCAGTATACGTGATGTCCTCAATCTCGTTCGTCTGTGGACATACGAGTCGACGCCATACCTGTAGCCGGAAATGCCGAGAGGAAGTGTGATTATCTGGTCAGAATTGGGACGTACCCTTAACACGATGATGGGGACAGGATGTGGATGACGAGAAGCTGAGTGGAATTTAAGGGGGACAAGGGTGTGGGTGGACTACATCATAGTCCAACAGCAGGGTATATATGCAAGACTTTTATTCAAATTTTCAGTAACTATATTAACGGCCAAACAAAAATTCACGAATTTATAAATTCTATCATTTGAAATAATATAGCCGATAATTCATTCGTCAGGTGGAATTATTTTCTTCTTAAATACATTTTAAAAATAATTTCCAATATTAATTCAGTTGAATTTATGATTTGCTGACATCATCATCGTTGCATTTTGGCTAAAGTTCAGTTCCTTCCTATACATTCTATATCCTTCGACATTCGAATTCCAGAATGGACTCATGCAGATTATTTTTCCTTCATCTGTGCATTCATTATGGTATATAGTGTGAGTCTTGTTGAACCTATTAATTGCCAAAAAGTCACATTGGGGAGGACTTCAAAATAAATTTCAGTCACAAACTTCTTTGAGTTGAGGGATATGGCCTATGGTTTTTGTACGTTAATCAAAGCAATTAAAAGAAGAACAAAACTTGTTTTTTTTTACGTAGATTTCTATACGTGCGGAAAATTCCTTCCTTAAATAACAGAAAGCACACACATAACAATTTCTTTCAATTATCTTCGACTCTCTGGAATAACAGTTATAAAACTTTATATTATGACCTCTTGTTTAATAACGTATATAAAGTTCATATACAATTGTGCAAAGGGAAGTTAGAGCCACAAAGTTTTCGGCCAAGATTGAAAGTCCATTTTTACTGTAAATGTATACAGTGATGAATTGGGAATTTACTCCAGCTATCACAGGAAATATAATTTTAATAAAGACCATTCCATGAAATGAAAATTTATGGCAGCTTTTCGCGTTGATTGTCCATTCCAAACATGCGTTATTTTGGCAATGAACAGCTTTTATCAATCCCCATGAGGTTTCCCTGCAACGCAAGCAGCACTTCAAAAATTAAACCTGAACCAATTTTCAATGATTCGAATCAATCAATTCAAAATCGTGGTATATTGTCTTATTTTACACCGGGGGAATAAAATAGTCTGCTGCGTTCTTCAGTCAATATTCTGCTTTTAAAATTCCCCCATCATAAGTATATTATATTATTAGATTCAACTTCAAGAGAGACTGAACATCAAAGTTTGTGTGCATTTTTAACATTTTCATTTTTTAATCTTCCATCTCGTGAATAAATTACAGTTTGCAGGCAAGTCGAAAATTCCTTCACAATATAGTAAATACTAAAATTGATCACCCCTTTTTCAAACGTGAAAACTGGGTCTCGAATTTGCGTACAAATGTAATATTTGAGGCAGTGATGGAACCGATTGCAGCAGATGGCACCCCCCTTTTCTATATATATATATAACATTCCAAACATGCGTTATTTTGGCAATGAACAGCTTTTATCAATCCCCATGAGGTTTCCCTGCAACGCAAGCAGCACTTCAAAAATTAAACCTGAACCAATTTTCAATGATTCGAATCAATCAATTAAAAATCGTGGTATATTGGCTTATTTTACACCGGGGGAATAAAATAGTCTGCTGCGTTCTTCAGTCAATATTCTGCTTTTAAAATTCCCCCATCATAAGTATTTTAGATTATTACTTAGATTCAACTTCAAGAGAGACTGAACATCGAAGTTTGTGTGAATTTTTAGCATTTTCATTTTTCAATCTTTCATCCCGTGAATAAATTACAGTTTGCAGGCAAGTCGAAAATTCCTTCTCAATATAGTACAGTATATCCTAAAATTGATCACCCCTTTTTCAAACGTGAAAACTGGGTCTCGAATTTGCGTACAAATGTAATATTTGAGGCAGTGATGGAACCGATTGCAGCAGATGGCACCCCCCTTTTCTATATATATATATACTGTACATACATATTTATAAATATACACGTGGAAAAATGAAATTGTGTGAACCGCGAAGGGGTGTGTATCACATGCAGGGGGTATACCCCCCCAGCTTCGGGACACAAACAGCGGAAAGGGGTTTGATTAAGACGAATCATGCACCAGGGCTTCAGTTTCCACCCTTTTGTTTGCTGCTTGGCAAGCAGAAAATTGCCCATAGACAGCTCTACAGGAGAATCCAATCAAATCTTTGACGGGAATTCAGCTGGAATGGTTCGTCGTATCGTTTGACGCGGAAAAAGCCGGGAGGTTTTTCCCAAAAGTCTGGTGTCAATAATATTGCTGATGGAGAATCAAAGTCCCCCCTTTTCATTCGCGAAAAACAAGTCGCGGGTTTTTCGATGATGATGATGATCAACAGCATCAGCTGATTCCGATGGAGAAGGAAACGGGGAGTGAGTCAGAGAGGTACTTGAAGACGTGGAAATGGCGTGAAGCAATGATTCCTTTTCCTTTCTTCTACTTTTTTTTGGTGGTAGTTTCAATAACAAAAAAAGAGACAAGAAACTTTTCGAATGGCCCCCAGCATCAGAAAGCTTTTGGGCCATTCAAAAGGGATGTTCCATCACTGCAAAGTTTCATTATTGGTCCTCGCTTCGCTGAAGTACCAGCAGCAGAGAGAAAACTAGCTTCGGGATTCAACAGTTTCTTCAGCCTGCTGATGGGGGACTGTCTGTCAAGTCCTGTCCAGATACCGTTCATATCAGCCTGTCACGTCTGGAACGAGCAAAGTGTGACTTCTGGAAATGGAAACGAAACGGTTGATGGGCATAAAATAAATACCAACGCCGGAAACGACGCGAAAGACTCAGGTTTCCGTTCTTATACTGATGAAAACAAATGCAAGCCGTCGTTAACTGCCAAAACATTGAATCCAAAAGGTGCTGGTCTTATTTATTCCAACACCGTTTCAGAAAATCTAGACATATTTAATGACGCATCATAGTTCTCTCATCCCTTTTTCTCTCTCTGGATTCAGAAGTACTGTAGAAGAATTCTGCAAATGCCATCATATTTCTGAAGTTTTTGCACTAAACTTGAAATTGCCACTCGTAAATCGCGGATGTTTTACCTCACGTTTCTTAGAATAAAAAAGAGCGGGATAAAATGAAGCGATTTTTATTAGAAATATCATTATACACTACATTATTTAGAGAACTTTCTGAACCCCTGACCCTTCAAGCTTTCACTGATGTGGAGATCAAAATAATTCAAACCAAACTTCTGAAGGCAATTTTAAAGAATCAGTCTTTTAATGAGGTACTGCATATCTCGAATATGAAATACACACACGGCAAGACTCGCGGAATTATGACAGAGAGAAAGTTTACAATAAGGAGTCTGTAATCATTGGAATTTGACTGTTTCACATAATCTACAATCATCAAGTATCTGCTCTTGAATTTTATCCAGTTAATTTATCGTTGCATTTAGAAAAAACAAAGCATTGAAAAGTAATTCTTTCAGGATGTGTTTTACCTCTAAAAAAAATCGTAACCCCTCTGTGGCAGAGCTGGGGCATATTTTCAGAAATTTGCATATAAAAATAAACTCACTCTGACCTGCAAAGCAAGAGTCAGTAAAAATCCCAAAATTTTTCACATGCGTGCAGAAGAAGTTTGATGAGAAGAATCATTCATGGGGTTGGAATTTTTTCTGCATTCCTGTCTTATTACTAATATCAATTGAGATATTCATAAAACAATAGCATTTCCCACATTTTTTTTTGCATTTTTGGTTTCACCAATCCAATACCAAAAGGCTGTCCAAGGAGGTTAAAAATTGAAAAGAAATGGTTATATTCATATTTTTAGTCGTGAAAGAAGGCTTTATAAATATTTAAAGAATGTTGATACTGTATTTTTCGTAGCTCACAAAATATTTATTTACAAGATAAAAATGATTGACCAAAAATATAAAGGTATGTCACATACGGTAATTTTATTTGCAAATACAGTAGAATCTCGTTACAACGAAGCGTTCTTGGCCAAAAAAAGCTTTGTTATTTTAAACAATTTGTTGAAACGAAATTAAAATATCGTTGCGGCCGTTGGAACGGGACCAAAAAATAAATTCGGTAAGCATTATTTATTCGTTAAAATGAGATTCGTTCTAATGAGATTCTGTACTGTGAATCCATGGTAAACAAAACTTTCCAATTCAAATCAAAATTGTGGTCTATACGCGTATGCCTGTCACATTTTTAAATGCCTGCCACATTTATTCGTTAAAATGAGTTTCGTTCTAATGAGATTCTGTACTGTAAATTCATGGTAAACAAAACTTTTCAATTCAAATCAAAGTTGTGGTCCATATGTGAATAAATGCCTGCCTCATTTTTGTACAGCACTCTGGCTTTTCAGGACAAACTCGCCCGTCATCCTTGATTTCCTGCTTTGAGTCATGGAAGCAATCAAGTTCCTGACTGGATTGCGGCCAAATATTCCCTCCTTATTTTTCTTCTCCTTCTGGGACATAAATGAAATGCTAGGCGTGTTCAATGACCCGCAATCGCGGTGGGAAAAGTGACGGATTGCGTGAAGGAAGGCGGAAAATTCATCCCAGTCTCCATATTCATTTTCATTCACACACACACACACACACACACACAAAACGGAAGGCCAAGAAAAAGGCAGGAAGTATATGAAACGGAATAAGAGAGGAATGCGTAACGATCGAAGAGAAACCCACAGGAAAGACGAGGAAGTGGAATAAAAAAGGTTTAGGATTTTCAGTCTGTTAGAATACTGTACTTATGAAGTTATCTGAGAAAAAAAAAAAAGTCGTTTGACCCGCAGAAGTGTTCTTTGGTTGGCACGCCATCTTCACACTGTATGAGAACAATTTTGGGTACTCATATTACTATTTAGTCCTCATTAATTCAGGTAGAAATTTTAAAAAAAAAGTTCAAAAAGTGGCATACACCTGAAAAAACAGGAAAGTTTGAGGTTTTCAATCCCACAATTTTCCCCTGCTACCATATGTCTTTGTGTTTGATTTTGTTCGTCAACTAATCAAAAGCCTAAACATATTCTATGATTATTTTTATCAATTACTTGATCATGAACAAAGAACAAAATGATTGACAGATGTATTATTCTCGTACACATTATTTAGTGTAACCATAATCTTGGCAGGATCAGCTGCAATTTTATTTGACCCGTAGCTTTTGATGGTAATGTATGATGAAATCCGAATCGATTTTTTTTTGCACTGCATTGGTATATCTTGGGCAAAAAGTTACGGATACTCGCGTCATACAGTGATCCATAGCAACTTGAATTCTCTTGAGAGCTTCTCGAACTTGAACAAGAAGTTCAGCAACTGTAAACTCAAGGCAAATTCAACACAGCGGATGGAACTTTGAGAAATATATTCAAGTTATATTGCAAGGACAAAAGAGATATTCAAGTCTTCGAGTCGCATTATTGGTGTGCACTGAAATAAATCCGAACTTCATCGAGATAAATTTTCTTTGTTGGAAAATGTGTGCTTCAGAAATTTTTCCGTCATTCATATTTTGCGTGAAATTCTTTTATAGAGGTCCAACTATGTGATGGACCTTCAAATTTACTTGCGGAGAAGATTTTTCATCATTAAAAAAAAATGAGATGATTGTTTCCAGATTGTGATTGCATACTATAGCGCTATCAAGATTTACTCTTACAGTATAATACATATTGCAGGAAAATTATGTACATGTAATTTAAAAGTATTAATATATACAGTCCATTTATTTTTTTCTGCAGCTTTTCTTCTACATGAACTGACATAACTTGAAATTGTATTGATCCAATAAGAATTCAAGTAATGCAAATTCCAAAAATTGTATTCTTCAAACATAATCCATGAAATCCAATTCCAAGTTTGAATTGCCACATCAAAAACTTTGAAAGCTTGAGTGGAGAACATGGGGGCTGCATGATTTGGAAAATAACGGTGTTTCTTCAAGACCTGACAAAAAACTCCAATTTTATTGCGAATTCTGAAAATTCAAAGACCAGAATTTATCTAGAATTCTAGATGACTCTTTTATAATTTTTGATATTTCTTGGAATGTTGGGTGGGATAAATTAACAAATTACACCACGTGCATAAATTGAAAAATAATGCATTCCCTTTTTGGCAGCATTCAGGAAAATAAGGGAATGCAATTAGCAACAGCCTGATGTGGAAACTTGTGGGACAGCCCATCGACCAAAATATGAGCTGAGATCCTTGAGAAGCAATGAGGGCCTTACTTTATTTTTTTCATATTTCTTGATTTATACATTCCTGTTCCCATTTCCTGCTCTATTTCTTTTTCTTTCTCCCGTCCCTGTGCCTTCATTATGATATTCGCTGGATTTTTATGTGACCGTGTTTCCCAGTGATTGAACATCGCCCCAGCATTTGCCTCCTCCCCCTGCTCATCCCTTTTATTTATTCCCCTCGTGTGGGTTTTTATATTTCCGCCACACTCTTCAGGGCTTCATCCAAAGTTCCCCATATATATAGACCAAATATATAATCAGAGAAGAAAGGCCCTGAAAGGCATTCAATGTCGTGTATGAATTCCAGCAGTCAAATCATGCGGACTTTACGATGGCCCCGTAGGTGGGGGATACAGTATATATATATATACTGTATACTGCATATACATGGCTTCATGGAACAGGCCCAAAGCCATACCATGTCAAAGCAAATCGCGTAGGTCGTTTAATCTTCCTTGTCATCTCCCGGAATCGCCATTTTCAAAATGAAAAGGAAGATGAAACAAGGAGGACGTGAATCTGATGAACCAGCAGTTCGCTCTTGTGTGTGTGTGTGTGTGTGTGTGCATACGTGCTGAGAAAGATGAACAAAGAAAGTATATGCAAGAAGATTGAAGTCAAGGAAGAAGGCAATTTTCTGCTCTGGAATTAAGCATCTCCGCAACCCGCCCGCATTAATTCTTTTATGCCTGAATTCTTGCAGATTTTTTGATTGCATCAAGTTTTCTTTCAAGGTCACTGTCATATTCTGGAATGTATACATAGTAATTTCAAGATTGAACTTCAGCTTTTGACAGCATAAACAATGTGTTTTTTTAATAATCATTTAAAAATAAGCCCTAACATTTCGGCGCATGTCTTGGTCATAAACAGAACACAACAAAAGAAGAAATTATGAATACATAGTGGAAAAAATAGAAGCACAGAAAACCAGCGTGTTTTCACTCATGCACAAGAACATATATTCAATGGGGACACATTCAATATATGATCCTAGTTTGTTCAGAAAAAATTATTGTATAATCTGATGGAAAGAAAATGACCAAATTCACAAGAAAGCTACACAATAAGTGAGTGAAATGAGTTCTTTCCTTACTTCCAAATCCAATCACAAGTATAAAATATATGAAGAGAAGAAAGAAAGTTAGAAATGATTCTCCACAATGCTGATTGTTTAATCAAAATAAAAGCTTGGAGAGGGGAAAAGAGTTTTTCTCAGGGAAGTATTCTTTTCAAAACCACATACAACTGCTTCAAATTTAGCAAAAATCGGTTCAATACCTTCATTTGTAAGAAATTTGCAAAGAAACTTGAAGCAGATGTTGGGGTACCTGAAGAAATTCCTGACAGAGCTTAGTTTCTGCAATAATTTCCTTGATGCATTCATAAGTTGAAATAATGCAATCAAAATCGAATGTTGAGAAATGTAAAATTGTGTGAATGAACCAAAATTACTTTGGAACGAAAAGCAAAGCAATTTTACTAGTGTCCGAAAGCTGATTTGATTTGTTTATATTCCTGCTAAAACTTTCAACTGGGCCATTTTACGAGTATGATGCTGAGATATTTGAAATTCATGTCAGTTCGAAACGAGTTCGACAAAGTCCGGGGTTCTTTTTGTTTAATTTTCTCATCGAGATACTGTTCAAACAAGTTTCTGCCTGAAATAATCAAGATAAAGATCCTGCGATGCATGACGGTGTAAGAACCAATGGCTTTCTGGCGAAACCTTGATATTTTTCTCGAACCTTGAAACAAAGGGAACCTGCCGTTTGAGATGATTTTTCTCCCCCATGTGAAAAATGGGAACTGGGGTGTGAAAATTTGCATGATCCTGATGTGTGTCCGAAGCCGAGGAAAAGGCTCAACCCATTTGTTCGCGTCAGAATATTCATCAAGCGGATTGATTTCGCTTTTTCCTGCCATATTTTCAGCATCCGTTTTTCCCAACATTCCTGAATATGAAATGAAAGTCGAAATTTCACGGAGACTGTCTGCATCACTGTGTTCAAGCGGAAACCCCCTGGCCTTTATCTATTCTAATAACCATCCAGGTCAGGTTCTTTCAATTTCCAGTATACTTGAGTAAAACGAGGGGTTTATTGGTTGATCTTGAAACTGAAAGTGTTGAGATGGACACGTGTCTAAGACATGCGGCTTATCGGGCTCTCATTTTGAAGATCGAAAAAAATTAATTTAATATATTTTTCTTTGCCTCCAATGAGTTCAATATATCTTGTGAACTCATTTAAGAAGTAATTTAAGGCATACAATATCATTAATTACGATTTCTTGTAATTCTTATTTCTTTCGCCAACCAACGATGCTTGTTTGCATGCCTCAAAACCTCTCTAACTATTTTTTTTATATCCCCTTGAAGTTCGAATAACAGAGGTTGGACTCATAGCTTAGAAAGAAAAAGGAGAAAAATTAATTTTCTTCATTCACCCAAGCCTTGTATAATTTTTCTAGAAGTTTAGAATCGTTGAAAGTTGACAGAAAAAATTTTAAGCGGGAAAACCTTGTTGAAGAGTTCAGAGAGTATATATATACGATACGTTCCGGAATATATAAGAAAGAATATAGAAAACGCGGACTGTTCATTATGGACGATGTTTATAAGGTCTATAGGGAGCCACTTTCTTTACATATAGTCATTTTATTACCATTTTTCTTCTTCGTCTTCTCATGAACAAGAATAACGAGAATACCAAGAAAGGAAGGGGGGGGGAGGGGGGACGGTAAGACCAATTTCTCCGGGTCGGAATGCAAAGCAAATCCAGTACAGTACAGGGCAGTACTTGGCACGGGTTCCCTCTGCTGGGTCCGACAAGTTTCCAGAGCCCCTTCCCTCTGCCACTCGAGCATCCATGCTTCACCCCTGGGGGTTATTCTAGGACTCGACGCCCATTAATTCCATCGGTCTTTACATTCAAGGAAAGAAGGGGGATCCTGCTGTCGTTGATATTGAAGGAAAAACGAGAAGATCCTGATTTGCCGACGAGCCTGTCATTAGTGGCTCTCAGCAGCAGTGACGAGTGACCAGTGTTCGTTAGTTTTCATCACTTCCGAGCTGATCACGAGGTGGGCTGATGATGATGATTGATGACTGCCGAGAGCTGGAAAGTCTTGGCAGACTCGGCTCGTCACTGCTGCTGCGTGAGAGAGAAGAAACACGAGAGTGAGAGAGAGAAGTTCTTATAGTTGTAAGAGCGTACGTCAAGTCGGATACATTTCGATATTCATTTACTTTTGCGGGTATCACGTGGGAAAAGGTGTGCTGTTGAAGAAGAGGAGGAAAAAGACAAATGAACAAGTGACGAATGAAGCATATCAATTATGCACAGAAACTCTGCAACACCAATTTCAATTAGTGAGGCATAGCAAAAAGACTATATGAACATCGAGAAAAAAGAGGAACTGATTCAAAACACAGGATTAAAACATATGAGCAACAATAACTCAGACGACATTTAACCATTAAAGAAAATTAAATACTNAGAGCGTACGTCAAGTCGGATACATTTCGATATTCATTTACTTTTGCGGGTATCACGTGGGAAAAGGTGTGCTGTTGAAGAAGAGGAGGAAAAAGACAAATGAACAAGTGACGAATGAAGCATATCAATTATGCACAGAAACTCTGCAACACCAATTTCAATTAGTGAGGCATAGCAAAAAGACTATATGAACATCGAGAAAAAAGAGGAACTGATTCAAAACACAGGATTAAAACATATGAGCAACAATAACTCAGAGGACATTTAACCATTAAAGAAAATTAAATACTGAGTATGTTTACATTACGTTCTACTTTCCAAGATTAAAGCATTTGTGTTATTTAAAAAAATTTAAGCATTTGTTCAGCCTTCTGGGCAGAGTTGGGATTCTTTACACTTTTTGCACAAGAGGACAGCAGAAATAAAAAACCATGACTGCTGAGCAGAAGAGTTCGATTCAGAAATTGCAATTCTTTTCTTCTAAAGAAAATCTTGGCTTGATAATCTTCAAGGGGGATTCTTTTGGCACTCCTATACCACAGAATTAATATTGAAGAATTTTAAAAACAATAAGAGAAGGCATTTTTTCATTTTCCAAATTTCGAGGTTGTATAACCGGTGAGTACGTCAGTCGTCGAGTCGTGTCCGAAACAAAACCTGTCCAATTAATGTGAAATACGTTAGGCTCCCAACGTACCGGAAGACTACTCAGTTTCAGCTCTATAAAGACCAAAACGTTTTGCCCAACAAGAACTATTGAGAGGGGAAAAATCTTGAACTGAGAACAAAGGCCTATACATTTTGAAAAATCTAGCCGAGGATTAGCATTGAAGATTTCTGAAAACAAAAGGATTTAATCTTCCCATATTAGTTTTCTGAACTTCAGCCTTCTCAACGCAGGTGCATTTTTGTGGCCATAGGTCAAACTGGAATGTTCCTGTCTGCATAAAATCCTGGCTTTGCTGTGAGATGAAAAGGAGCCTGCTGCAATTCTTGGGTTGAAACAAAGAAATACTTTTGTAGGTGATCACATTTTGGTTCAATTAAACGCCAGCGAAACTTACTCTAAGCGTATGATCAACTGATGTCCGAACAGCTTCAGCAACAGTGTGTGATAGAGTTTTTTTTACCATCTTCCCAGCATGTTTATCTTAGTATCAGAGGAATGCAAAATAAAAATGTTAGGGAACATTTTCACTTTTCAGAAACAATTTTCTGCGGTTATAAGGGAAAAAATCTGAAAAATCCAGTGTTGGCCTTATATCTGCTGGGTTATTGGTTTTGATTAAAAAAAAAAATTATTTCTGAATTCTCCTCATGGATTAAAAAATTTTGCAGAAAAATATCCAATTTCTTCCTCCCAGCAGGGGTTAAAAATGACCAGAATATATTGTTTACAATAAATAATGTTAATGAGCAGCAGAATGTCCTCTGGTATGTCTATACTGTATTGATATCCTGTTCCACGTACCCCGCCCAAAAAAAATAAAAAATAAAATAAATAAATAAAAGGGAGTGACAAGGAAGGGATTTTTATGATATAGGGACTTGGTCATTGAGAGGTGCAGAATATATAAAAGCACAGCACTTGAGAAGAACAATAAGCGCCTCCTCCATAGTGCCTGAGGGCTATTTCGGCTCCAAGCATAAATGAACAGGCAGAGCCCTGTTTA
Organism: Notodromas monacha; assembly: GCA_905338405.1. Classification (NCBI taxonomy): domain Eukaryota; kingdom Metazoa; phylum Arthropoda; class Ostracoda; order Podocopida; family Cyprididae; genus Notodromas; species Notodromas monacha. Next base: position 22,531 of record CAJPEX010002960.1, read on the forward strand.
CCTCCCCGCAGGGATAAATTGAATTTGCCAGATGAGCTGAGGTGGCACTTGAGCTAATCACAGCAGGAGGAATAGGAAGAAGAACAGGAGGAGGAGGATGAGGAGGAAGTGTCTGAAACGGGAGACTGTCATCAGTCTGCTCCATAGAAGCCCCCTCCTCTTCTATACTTCCTGCTTCCTGCTGCCACCACCACCACCACCGTCACTGCTGCTGCCTGGGGTTTTAGGGTTATAGCTGTCATTCTGTGCACCGATTGCCCCCCCCCGTGTGCTGACAGGAGATACGACTGACACGAAGCAGTATTAACCTTCTACACGTACGACCGCGGGGAAAAATAATGGATAACCCACAGTCGGCGAAAAAAAGGGGGGTCCCGCCTAGCTCTCCTTTATTTGTATTTGTCTCTCTCTCTGAAAAAAAGGGCTTCGAGCTTCTTTCTATGGGAACCTTTCCAGTACTGCTGCACCTCAAGAGAAAGGTTCGTAATTGCTCACGCTTGAGCAGACAACCCAACGTGGCCTAAGCTAACTTGCTTATGAGTTATGTAGAACTATGGCATGGGAAATATATTCTCTGAATAATTTTTACAACCAAATTTTAATAACGCGAAGCATGCACATGCAGAAAACCGAGAAAAAAAAAATCGCTCGTGAAATATAATCTTACAGTTGAAAATTCTCACTCCCAATAAGACACTGAAGATTGTTCACGTGAAATTGATCAATTGTTCACACACTGAAAATAGCATATATTACTGCATGATTCAATAAATAAAAAATTATTGAACTCATACAGGGATCAGTTTTTGAAAGGAATGAAAAAAACTTCAAAACTGGGTAAACCCCCGCACAACGAACCTTCCGCAAAATGAGTTGTTGCAAAACAAACCACCTCCAAAGTTAAGTTTACCTCTTGCAAAACGGATTAAATTCACACAATAAAATTTTGTTGATTTAAACTCAATGGTAAAAAGTATAAATTTCAATTTTTTATATAATTGGATTTGCATAACTGACTTTTCGCACTACAGACTATTCTGTTGCATGAATTAAGTACATTGTGCAGGGGTTGACGATATGTTCTCGACATCAAAGAAACCCGTAGCTTATTAGTTTGTGCTTTGAAAAGCCAGTTTTTCATGAAACCTGCTGCTATTGTATCCCCATTACCATGTAAAATTTCATTTCTTCTTTCTTCTCTTACAATAAAAACCGTGTATTGATAATACGTATACTTTATTCCACTTGCCTTATAATAAACACAAGGAGGTTGAGTGAACATCAAAAGAAGAAGAAACATGGTACCTGCATGCTCAAGCTCGACGTACCATTAAGGGAAAATATCTGACAAGAGCGCTTTTAAGAAAGTTCTTTTAGGTGCATATATGGGTATGTATATATATGAAGGGGTTCATGGGCGAGCAAAAACGTTGTTTTATTTGCTCGCAATTGTCTCAATCGGCGCGAGTCCACGTCTTACAATAAAGTTCCTGCTGCACAACTTCCCGGGCAAGGATATATAGCGCTCGAGAAGTGCGCTGAAAACCTGGAGTCACCTGGCTGCATTTTCCCCCTTAAATGGGGCAATTGCAAGTTTGCAAAATGAGGAGACGCAAAGAGTAGAAAAAAAAGGGAATCGAGAAGAGTGCAAATACAGTGCTGTAATGTTTAAAAAAAAAGGCACATTAAGAGGAAGAACAAGAGATGCCCCGCCGGGACTAACTTCCGGTGAAGAAGTGGATCAAGTTACCAGGAACCAGGAACCTGCTTCACACAGGATGACGGGGACGAAGCAAACCTGCACGAGGGGCCCGTGTCCATATAATTCTACGGACTTATTCCTCTGCCAAAGGTTGTGTTGCGAGGCCACGAACCGGCGTAGGTAAACGTATAGGAACTCGACGAGTCCCCCTTGTCCTTTGTGTGTTACCAACGCAGGTTTCAAAAGAACTTCCTGCATGCATTGGGTCCAGCTTGAACACAGTTGGTTAAATTTTGACCTATTAACCCTTGTGTGGCAAAGTTGGGATATTTTTGCAAAATTTTGTGCCACTGGGCACTGGGAATAAAAAAAGCTACTTTTTTTACCAAGGGCTAACCCAGCAAATAATGGGGGCATTGGGCCGTGAACCGTTGAGAAAATGGACTGCCAACGGGTTCTGGAACCCATTCTCAGAATGGTTGGGAGCAGAGCCCATAAGTTAGGAACAAGTCTGAGATGTTTTTCTAATCCTGCAGAAAATTTTCAACAAAAATAAAAAAAATCCCTGGCTGGGTGGCATTTTGTCCTGCATTCCTGGCATAGGATTTTCATGGGAAAATCTGGGGAACAAAAGAAAATTTGCTTCCCAGATTTTTCCCAACTTGGACCTCCTCAACCTTGGCGCATTTCAGTAACCTTGGGTCAAACTGAAATGCACCACCCCCCAGAAAAATCCCAACTCCACCTTGCACTGAGAAAGAACCCTCTGTTGTCCAAGGGTTAAGCCCTGGGCAGTGCTGCCTGTATATGGGATTTATTTGCACCATTTTTGCCACAAGGTAAAAGAAAACCTGAAAAACACAGCATGATCAGAAGAGATGGTCCAAATTCTCATCATATGATAAAAATACTTTTTATCAATTTTCTGAACTCCTAGGATTAGCAATTGAGAGATTTTGAAAACAATGGTTTTCATTTTCTCAAATTTTTCTGGACTTATTGGCTACTCAGCCAAATTTTCATTCAAGTGACCTGTGTAGGTCAAACCAAAATGCACAAGCATGCACAAATTTCCTGGCACTGCCGCGCAATGGAAATTGACCTGCCTCCTTCCAAGGGTTAACTGTCAAATTTCCCCTGTACTAGTGTTTGCTCAATTCCATTCCACCACCTCTGAACCGATTTCTATTTCATTTTTGAAGTAAAAATGTTTGAAATATTTTAATTTTAGATTTGATGCCCAAATGTGGCTGAGGGCTGGCACTGTATCTTTTTTACTGCATCATAAACCAGGAATGTGTTGCAAACAATTTTACAACATCATTATTTTTAGATAATGTGAATCTTTTGAGGAAAGTTTGAATCTGAACATAAATTTTTATGCAAATAAAATGCTAGAATATTGCCAGGAACAAAGTATTTTGAATTTTAAAATATTTCTTCAAACATTTTTGAAAGGCTTTTTCAAGGCACTTTTTATGGGATTGGGTTTTTTCAGGTGAGGCAAGATTTGAAGTAATAAGCCAGGTGAAAGAAAGCAAATTTATCTTGGATGTGGGCCACGCAAAAATTGACAACAGAAAATTGCATGTCAATCATGTCAAAATTTGAGAAAGATGATTATTGCATATTTTTTAGATGCAGGTGCATTGCATCCAAAAACCGTTGATTGATGTCGAGAGAAAAATCTGAACACTTTCTCAACATGAAGATACTANTATTAAGATGCCTGAATAAGGAGACGGTTTCCAACACAACGCTCCGGTGCTTGGCCGCATCCATTTGCATATCCTTGAGCTGCTCAGGGGGAACAGGAAACACACAATGGTTGCGTCCAAAGTTTTCTACTTCCTGCATGCATGGGGTCCAGCTTGAACACAGTTGGTTACATTTTGACCTATTAACCCTTGTGCAGGGAAGCCGGGATATTTTTGCAAAATTTTGTGCCACTGGGCACTGGGAATAAAAAAACCGCTACTTTTTTTTTTACCAAGGGCCAAGTTGAGAAAAAATCCAAGATTTTTTTCTAATCCTGCAGAAAATTTTCAACAAAAATAAAAAATAAATCCCTGGCTGGGTGGCGTTTTTTTCCTGCATTCCTGGCATATGATTTGCATGGGAAAATCTTGGGAACAAAAGAAAATTTGCCTCCTGGATTTTTCCTGACTTAGTCCTCCTCAACCTGGGCACATTTCAATAACCTTGGGTCAAACTGAAATGCGCCACCCCCCCGGAAAAATCCCAACTCCGCCTTGGATTGAGAAAGAACCCTCTGCCGTCCGAGGGTTAAGCCCTGGGCAGCACTGCCTGCATATGGTATTTATTTGCACCATTTTGTGCCACAAGGTAAAAGAAAACCTGAAAAACACAGCATGATCAGAACAGATAATCAGAATTCTCATCATTATCAATTTCCTGGCACTGCCGCGCAATGGAAATTGACCTGCCTCCTTCCAAGGGTTAACTGTCAAATTTCCCCTGTACTAGTGTTTGCTCAATTCCACTCCACCACCTCTGAACCAATTTATATTTCATTTTTGAAGTAAAAATGTTTGAAATATTTTAATTTTAGATTTGATGCCCAAATGTGGCTGAGGGCTGGCACTGTATCTTTTTTACTGCATCATAAACCAGGAATGTATTGCAAAAAATTTTACAACATCATTCTTTTTGGATAATGTGAATCTTTTGAGGAAAGTTTGAATCTGAACATAAATTTTTATGCAAATAAAATGCTAGAATATTGCCAGGAACAAAGTATTTTGAATTTTAAAATATTTCTTCAAACATTTTTGAAAGGCTTTTTCAAGGCACTTTTTATGGGATTGGGTTTTTTCAGGTGAGGCAAGATTTGAAGTAATAAGCCAGGTGAAAGAAAGCAAATTTATCTTGGATGTGGGCCACGCAAAAATTGACAACAGAAAATTGCATGTCAATCATGTCAAAATTTGAGAAAGATGATTATTGCATATTTTTTAGATGCAGGTGCATTGCATCCAAAAACCGTTGATTGATGTCGAGAGAAAAATCTGAACACTTTCTCAACATGAAGATACTACTTTAACAACATATCAGATATTTCCAAAAGTCTGGGTGGAGCCAAGATTCCCAAATAAATCGAATCTCATTCTATTGAAGATGTGACCTTTACATGTTCCACTGAAACAATTCTGAATATGAAAGTTTTCGAGGTGGTGATGCTGAATCTCTCACATCATTTGCCGTGAAATTGATGGTGGTGTCAGGGTTAAAATGAGGATAAGAAGTGAGCAATTGTTTCGCGGACTCCGACTCTGAATCTTGGCTAAGATCAATTTTCGCTGAAACATAACACTTGATAGAACTTTTCAAATGTCCCTCTTAAACCTATGGCCTTAGCATTCATTTTCTTTTCCCGCTCTCGATCTCAAGTTTGTCATTGCTCATGTTGCATTCCAAGGAATCCTATGAGTTTTCTTTGTCGCTTTCACTTCTTTTTCTGGGCTTCCGGATTTATTCAGGAAGGAAGAGGTATACAGTATAGAGATAATGACAAGGGCAAGCTCTTGTATTGAAACCCGGCCGAGGAGAAAAAAATACGGCATTTGTGCCCTGGGGGCCCGAAATCATAAACCCATAAGTTTTCCCGCCGGAGGGGGAGAAAAGACGAGTTGGTTGCTGAATTTTCTTTTTCTTGTTACAAAATGCGTCTGCAAGCTGGTGCATCCCTCTTGGCTCCCAGAAAATGTATCAAACCATCAGGATGGGCCACTCACTAACTTTTCTTATTTCTGTAAATACCGCAAATATTTATATACCAGAGCTGGGGAAGACGAATCGTCACAGACGCTGATTGCGGTTTCTGGCGTCTTTTTTTTTTAAACTTATTTATGAAGCGAATTGACTACGCTTGTCAAGGAATTATGTGAAATATGTTTATTGACACTGGGAATCCGCCGGGACCCGGAAGTACTGGTTCATAAGTTTTGCAACTTTTTGCAATATGCCGAACAGAGTTTCAACAATTACAACTTTATCTTCCACTTTATTGCACAGCCCACATCATTTTTCAGAAATTCAGTACCGTTCAACGTATTTTCCTTCAATTTTGAAATTGTTAAAACTCTGTTGGGTCTACTTAAAAAAAGTGCAACATTTTTGAATCAACCCTCATACTGCCGGGAAACTCGAAAACAATTTTTCAGTGCAGGGTTTTCCTCGCACAAACCACACAAAAAGGAAAAACAATCGTTAATAAACTATTTAAAAGCCAACATATCTATATTGCAAGATTATCAAGGTAAAAAAAAAAATTTCCAAAAAGGCGTAATGTGATGTGCCTTTATTGCTGCGCATCAGACTATAATAGGAAGTAATTTTCAATATCAGATCAGTTCAAATACTTATTAAAATAAAAGTGATATCGCTTCTTGCTTATTTAGAAACACGACCTTTCAATTTGCCAAAGCATGCGAATGATGTTTTCTAACAAACTCTCAGAAAAAGTGACTCACAAAGACCCTGTATTCCCAGTATATTTGGAGTCAGTCCAGGAACCATTTGGCAAGGCAGAAATAATTTGAGAGAAGCCGGACATCGAGAAATGAGATCTTCAGCAGGACTTGAATATATATAAATCCAAGTATAGCTATACTCAAAACTGTAAGAATTCCTTCGCCTGATGGTACCACACCAGAATTCTGGTCTCATTCACAGCAGTATTTCTAGACATGTATCCTGTTGTACATTCCCTATCCTGATCGCAACTTTTTCCATCGTTCTTTCCGAGTTCACTGCTGCTGGGCATTCGGTAAAATCCATCTGTCATGTTTACTCTCATGCGGAAAGTCATAAATCCACCTTTTCTGGAAAAGTTCATGGATTCGGTTTCGACATGCATCGCAATCTCTGATGATCATCAACCAGACTTTTATTTCCTTCCGAGTGAGTAAAAATGGCGGTAGATTTTCCTTTGCAATCGCTATATATGCGAGAGTTTGGCTCATGCCATATTTCACGCTTTTTAATATACATTCCACGAGTGCCAAGTTGGACTTTTTTTTTCAAGGAAAATTTCGTTAGGAGGCATGCAGCAGTGACCAACGCAAGAAGAACGACGCAGGTGTGACCACTGCTGCGAAAGCAGGAAAGAAACATATATCATTCAGCAGAATGCCATATAGCCTTGTCCAGCGGCTGGAAACTTGTCAGAAACTCGTGAAAAGCAGCAGAAAAATGAGAAAGGAAGGAAATTTTAGCCTCTTTTTTCCCGTTTTCTACTCATACGAACAGCGCCATCAATATATACTCACTCCGGGATCTGCGGTGATCCAGAAAAATTCCTGCGTGAGGAAATGCCCTTGCTTTTTGGCTCGATGGTAGGTGTATTTTAAAAATATGTTTACATTTCAATAAATAGAAATACTTACAAATCTCTTTAGGATGAACTCAGAGAGACGAAAAGAATGAGCTTTCGAGTGAGGGGAAAATTCAGAATTAGTGTTAGAATTCAGCAATTCAGCAATTCAGCATTAGTGATTTTCTGGGCCTTGACAAATTTTTGCTGGTTAACATTTTCCCAATATTAATTATTTACGCACGTAATTTTGGAAAGCCTCAAAATTCAAGTTTTGAAGGTTTCTAAGAAAAGAATATCAGTTAGAGAGGGTTTTAATGCAGTGTTTCTAAGATAATTCAGAGAGGGACTTGAAAAAAAAAACGATGTACTGCATATGGAGGCTTTGACAATGGTGAGGTCAAGTTTGCTTAATGCAAACTTGAACACAAAAAGTTTGGGGAACACGTACTGGTCTCTATAGTCGTCCACTCCTCCTACACCGCATAAAAGCCAGGATTTTCCTGAACAGGAAAGATAAGCCCTGGACATCTCCGGGATTGAGTTATCCTCAAGGATTGAGCGGATCTTGGTCTTTATTTTTAGGCCTTTTCCTTTTTATTCTCAGCATGTACATCATCTTAAGTTGCCCGCTTATTTATTGCGGCGTCTTTTGCTGGTGGGTTCTCTTCCCAAAAAGTGACACGTCACTCATCCTCGCCGAAATGAGACATTTTCTTTGCGGGGCTTTTGTTTTGTGCAGGGGATTGCATCCAGAGGCCTGTAAAAGGTGATGGGTCCTCGTTTCTCAAGAGAGAAGAAGGGGAAATTGCGCTGAACGGATTTGTATCTTTTGGCATCGATTTATCGAGCCGCCGTTTGAGTCACATTCCTGCCGACTCTCGCGTCTCGGCCCTGCTGAATATGTGGCGTCCATTTCAATTTTGCAATATCTCAAACATCTCTCTCGTGCCGCATCATTGGACTCTAAATCTCCCATAGATATTAAAGCTCGTATACTACTCCTAAGAATATTTTGCGATTTGTTTGGCTACTCACGTGAATCAGTCAGGATCCTGAGGAATATATTTACGAATAACTTATTCTTATAAGCCATCAGACTATTCGATTTTGAAAAATAAAAAAGTAATAATCCTAAAAAGAATAATTTACGAAGTACTGATGCATTACTGTTCCTTAATTGGAACTGAATCAGCATGTTTTTCTCTAAAAAAAATGAAGCTTTTTGAAATACCTGAAATGAGCATTTAACTTTGCATTGTCCGTGGCATATGTACAAATTTCATCTAAGGAAAATATCCTAGATGAGAAATGTACGTACTCAAAAAAGCAGAGATACGTCTTTTTCTAAAAAGTGGGTTTTACAAAAAGGCTTTGAAGATATCCAGAAAGCACAAGAGAGGAAGCTCAAAGGATCCTCAAATTACAAGTCCTGCAACCTTGTCAGGAGAAGAAATGAATTTGTAGTCAAATTGGCAGGTGCACAACCTGTCAGAATAAGCGCAAACGTGTTCTTGTATCCACACAAAATATGTACAACACTTTTTCACGCAAAGTCAAAAAAATACACAATCAGATTTTGTAGTTGCAAAGAATGTTTAAAATTCACTCAAACTCTGTTGAAAATTTCAAGCAGTGCTTTTGCATTCAACAACTTCAGATTTCAAACTGTGTTGACTGTTGGCGGATCTGTCCTTTTTATGCTTTTCATGTCCTTTGTTTGTATCCAAGGTCTGTTGCCAGCAACGTCAAGGACTTCTGCCAGATCCCAGTAAATTCAGCCCAGCTGTTGAGGGGCTAATTTATTGGGACACGGCAATTTAGGTAAAAGCCTATTTCCCAAAAATTTTGATTTTTGGGAGAGGGAAAAAATCAGAGTTTTAAGCCCATGTGAAAGGAATCTGTTCCTTTTCAGAAATATTTGACATGGGTTGTTTTAAGTTCTTGTTTTTGAGCGACGCATGCACAGCAAGCATCGGTTTTCTCGTATTTTGGGGTAATTCAGCCCCTCATAAAATCTGGGAACCCCTACCATTTTTTTGGGGGTTATCTTCCTGGTGGCTTAACTGCCGCCAGCTGGCTTTGCCATTTGTCTAAAACCGCGCGGCTAGAGGTATACGCGTAGGGGGGAAACTCTTTATATTAGGGGTTTCAAAGAACCTTAAAGTCCCTACCAGTTATTTAACACAGTTTTTGTTCTGTGCTTTCGACTGAGTCAACTAAATTTCTCACACCATATGAACACGGATCTGAGAAACTAAATTTATACAAATTTGCACATTATTGAATAAGTCAATTGTAATGAAAAAAGGTCCTCCAGTATGCCCGACTATTTTATTTAAGATTGTCCAAACTAGGATTCTTGAAATCATTTTGAATTCCTGACGCGACATTTCCAACTTTTTGTGAAACATTTGTACAAATTTCAGGGAAATTCTGACATTCTTTTTCAATATATCGCCAAAATGGTGGACCACGTTTTCTCTGCTGAGTTTCTCAATATTTTTTATTGTTCCTACTGTACGAATAAAATTTTCATTCCTCATACATATTGAGACGATACTTTTTGGTTGAATTGAATCACATAAATTTACGAACTTGCCAAAAATTAAAAAAATTGCTGAAGTTGGAAATCGTCTCTTGAAAATGAGAGACCCGATGAACATGGATATGAGAAACGAGCGCGAAAATTAATCATCTCGTCACTTTTAAATCTTTTTCTGCTTGTTAATTTGGATCGATTTTGGCAGCCCAAAATATTAATTAGAATTATTTCGGCCGTTCAATGCAGCATTGCAGGGGAAAAAACTTCTACCAATTATCGGATGAAAAAAATACGCCCGCATTCAGATTGTTTCTTTTCAGCTGGTTGACTTCGGCATTTTCTTTAAGGAACCCCAATTGCATGGAAACCAAGTTTCCTCAAGTCAGGATTAACAAAAAGAAGTTTCCAGCTCCTCGGCTATATAGTATGTATAAAGGCATGTTCAGTATATGTATTCAGTTGGTGAGTTCTGGCGGATGAAGAAATTTCTTCCTTCTCCCGCACTTAACCTATAGGCCAGCAGGCAGCCAGGGTTGAAAATGATTTTTAAAAAAAGGAGCGACAGAAGTTAACTTCTCAATCCTTTTTGTGTGTGTGTGTGTGTGCCTCCAGGGCAGGGAAAATTCAGACCACGGCATCGGACGGAGGTCTAAAAGGAAGCAGAACCCTGATTACTCTCCAGCTGCCAAGTCGCCAGTGCATGAGCAGTGAATCCCTGATCATTCCCTGGGGCCTCTTCCAAAGTTCTTTGCCCACTTTATATAATCTGTCTGCAAGCTAGAATATAATCACTGCTCTATTCCTTAGGAGGCTTAAAAGGTGTTTCTTCGTTGTTGTTGTTTACACCCTAAGAAATCTTTTATTAAACCTGAGTTTAACCGGTTGTACGTCAACTTGGAACTGTTATTGAGCTTTTTTAGCAAGTCGAATGCCCTTTCAGGCGTCAAATATTTTTTTTTTTCTAGTGTCAAAGTCGGAATTCACTTAAAATCATGCATTATTAAAACCTCTCCAACTCGAAGACGTTTCCCCTCAAACCATCACAACTAGTATTTTCTGGAGCCCTTTTGCATATCATTTTATTTGTAGGAAACAATTCCTACGTCCTACAAGACGCAAGGTTACCGAAGGAAATTTGATGCACACAAAAGTGCGCATCACGTGATCACCGGGAATTCTGGTGATCACGTGATAATCAGCACAGCACTCTCTTTTCCCCACCCGGTTT
>CAJPEX010002961.1:0-33332 GCA_905338405.1 Notodromas monacha
CGGCAAATGGAAATTAGTAACAAAATACAGCCTTGAAGGCTGTGGAAGGACGTCTGTAATGAATTAAAGCCTTGGAGGCTGCTGACCATCTGTGGGAACCAAGGTTTTCTGAGATTCCCACACAGATACGAAATGAAAGACTAAATTTGTCGGGGAATTCGGGTTCTCCAAAGCTAGCGTATTGAATTTAATGTATCCGTTGAAATATTCGCGACAACAGGAAGATATAACCATAAGCAACTTGATGTGTTTTGAAAGGAGTGAAAGACTAATTTAGGTAATGAATGTCTGCCTCCAAGTTCAGCATCCTGTGGCCTCATTTAAGAAGCAACTGAAGTCCCAGAAGATCACCATTTACAATTTCCTTTCAATATTTTTTCCATGTGTACAACACCAAAAATGCTTGTTTTGTAACTCAAAACCTCTCCAAATCAATTTTTGGCTCAAGCCAAAAATTCTTCAAAAATTCTTCAATTTCAAGGAAGAATTCTTCCTTGAAATTGAATTCAGTAAAATTAGTTGTACTTTATAACTTTTAGTGAAAGTATTCTTTGCAATGAGAATTCGGTGTAATGGTTTAGGAAAATTTAGAACTTACTGTATATATGTCCTGGTACAAAGACAAGCTTTCTTCTCAGGACCCAAGAAACCAGATCTCCTTTTTCATCCACCCAGCTTTTGCAAGTAAATCCCACTGATCTCCTCAGCTGGTAATTAAACATTCTCTTGTATCCAAATCCTCTTGGGGTCTTTGATACCTCGATACCTCATCACAGCTTTGAACCTAATCCTCAGCTTATTGTTGCCCCCAAAAAGGAGACGAAAAGTTGCTCCCGGAAGCCGCCGGTCGGTTCCATGATGCTTTCTAATCAGTATTCCAGGCGCAACTTCAGACATTCTATACCCAGAAATAAAGAACCAACACCCTTGAAAATAAGCCAGGGAGAAGGAAAGAAAGACGAGGGACGAAAATCTGCATTCTGATACTGAATCTTTATTCGGAACATGTCCGCAGTTATTTTTGCTATACTCGTATATCGTTGTCGTGAAGGTTTCAGCAAATGTTGGCGGAAAAAAGGAAAATAAAGGACTTCTAATGGTATTGGCTGCTTTCAAGATGTGGTACACGAGAATCATCGATCACCAGCATGGACTGACACTATTTGCCTCCATCGCCTCAATATAAGCTCGTCACGTGCTCATGAGCTTACTCACAAAACCCCGTTTTTCTTTTTGCACACGAAAAAAATGGGAATCAGGTCTATTTTCACCAAAATCTGTAACTTTATCCCGGGGAAGACGAGTCTCTATCATTCATGGTTTGATCAATCACGAATTTAAGCTGTCATGCCCTTTTTCTTATGCCAGAGTTTTGAAAAAAAAAATCTTTCACTCTCTGATATGGATAATTGACGTTCAAAAAGTGGCTGTCCTTCTGAATAACATAGAATATTTTATTACAGTACCATCAAAATAAAGCATGCTCTCTTAGTATCATACAGTAAAATTCCATGAGGACAAATCTGGTCATGACACATTCTTCTTGGTCGTCCTGCAGGGTACCCAACTAAAAGCCCCCCCTGCCAAAAGCCCCCCTAGGTCAAAAGCCCCCCGGAAAGCCCCCCTACCAAAAGCCCCCCTAGGTCAAAAGCCCCCTTTTTTTAATGCAAGTTTCATAACAGTGTTTGGTGGCCCTGAGAATGGCTGCTTGGTTTCATTAGTCCCCAAAAATGACTGTTGAATAATCATCTTCAAAATTGCCTTCTGCAGCCTCTTTCTCAGTGTCACTGATGCTCTCAATGTCATTTTCTTCTCAATGTGCCCCTCTTATCTCATATCCGTCTTCAGCAGTAGCACATTTCTAGGACCTAGTACAGGCATTTGTGCTCTTAACCATGAATAAATAGCCATTGTATTATGCCTTTTCACCATGTTACCTTCTGATTTTTGATGATCTGAAGTGCACCAGCCATTGGATTGATCAATAAGGTGAATGGTAGATTTTGCAGAAGTCAGGAAGTGATGATGATTTGACATTCAATGAATGAATGAACAGAAACTTTATTTGCCGCTTTTCAGCGTTCACAAGGCACAACCAAAACTCCCGCATCCAAACCCCCTCCCCACCCAACTCAACTCCCCCCAGGACATTCAATCACTTCATATCATGAAACAAAGCACAAACCAATGACGGTTTGTGATGACAACCAATGACAAAAACAAAAGAGAACACACTCCACAAAATAAAATAAAACTGGACATCCTACACATATGCTGTATACATCCACCTATCCCCAATATTGAAGAAAAAGCAGCAGTAAAAGTTTATTTAAAGCANGGTAAAAGCTGCAGCTTACCATCAAGAGTTACAAGAATACCTGTAATCCCCCAATTTTTGCACCAAAAGGGGGCTTTTGGCAGGGGGGCTTTTGACCTAGGGGGCTTTTGGCAGGCGGGGGGGGGGGGCTTTTGGACTACACCCGTTTTGAAGAATACTGCTCTATTTAAAAGAAAATGAAGTTCTCACTGAATAAATGCTCTTCATACTTATTCATGTATACATGAATGCTCTTCATGTATACAATATTTTGCTTGTTTCAGATGATAATTCAGAAAGCTTGGTGTTCATATACAGTATATATTTTTTTAGAAAATTTAGGGAGGGAAGGTTTGAAATAATGAAATTATATTTCATATTTTGAATGTTCTGCATTACTTCGGAAAAAGAAGTTGGAAATTTGCGCAATTCTTCTCATATCTATTGTTTGAGTATTTAAAACGTCAATTTCCTGCTTTACACAACATTTTATCCCTATTTGCTCAAAAAACCATGAATCTTGTTACCACAAATATTTTCTCAGGTCTCTGGGAATTCATTGTAATGACTTTTCAATGATTAAGCAAATATGCATCTTCTAGCCAACACAATTTCTCAAATGATTGCTGTTTAAAATCCAATGGAACAAATCATATCCATCTTTTGTTGCCTCTTGAAGGAAAAACAAAGTGAATCACACAGAAGTCAGGAAAATGTTCTACGGTCTGACAAATGTGGGAAGTAGATAATTAAGATTTGTCAAGATAATATCATAATATCATCTCCAAAATACCTTTGTTGTAGCTTTATACATAATTGAGGCATGATGAATGTTCAAAAACATTGTACATTTCAATATTGAGAGACAATTTTTCAACAATGTGAAACTAAAAAATTTAAAAGCGGTTGAGAAGTGATCACAACGTATATTTAGTCATAGACACGGTGTCAGGGTTCGACAAATTTTTTGGTCCTCAGCTTTCGAAAAAAAACCATTAAATAATGAGCATATCGTAAAATTGGGTCCTTTTGCGTTAAAGTATTTCCTGTTCCCTATATTGATATACTACAAATGGTTATTTTGTACAGTATATACAAATCTTACCCGCATGTAAGCATTTCCGTTGTTGCCTGTATATTCGCCGTTTCATTATTATGCATTACGATTTAAAGGCACTTTTGTGTTCTTCTGAAATTTTCTGTTCTCTCTATATGGGCCAATATGCGAGTCAAAGTCAAAGACTCCACATTCTACAGTTTGTAGACCTCTCTAACTCTCTTACACTTAAAAAGTTGTGCCCTTCTCAGTAATATGTGCGCTACTAAAGCGCGACGACCGTAAAATTACTGTGGGATAGAAAAGCGAGACGATATATCCAACACCTTAAGCGAGATCAACCTGATCCCTGAATATTTCAGCAAACTCGGCCGTTTTTCGCGAAATAAGAGGTGTCTATCCCAGCACTGCTGGGTCATGCCCTTCTTTCACCGGGTTTATTGGCCTGGCTGATGGTGAAAGGGTGTGGGTGTGGAGAGAAAAGGATGGGTTATTCTTTTCTGCTCGAATAACCCTCATCATGCAGTGCTTCCTGTTTTTTTTCAATTACGTGATTCCAGCGCATGATTTTTAGATCCGATGGTCAGATTTTATTCGTGTGGAAAGGAAGATTTTGGTGAATTTCATGATCAAAGAACATAATTTTATACAAGTATTTTTGTGTTGGTCTTCATCAGAGCCTAAAATCGTGCATAAAAATATAATACTCACTCCTTTTCAGAAATCGCTTTTTTGAATAAGTTCTGGAAAAGAAAACTCAGCCAGATCGGTCTGAAAAACCGTTCTGGTCAGCTGTAATCCGAAAAAAAAAAAACCATAATTCTCGAATCTGTAAGTCAGATTTTCAACATGTGGAAAAAGGCTAATTTCATCACCACGAAACATTGTGTTGTAAGCATATTTTTTGTATAAAGGTAAAATATTGAATAAATTGTATGCGAAACATTTTACCCTTGATTTGTTGAAACTTTTTTTTCTTGAATATACTCTGAAAAAAACTGGAACACATTCAGTTATCTATTGCAGATTTTAAGCTGCATTAAAAACATTCCAGATGCAAGAGACACCTGAGTGCTGACAGTTACCCAGCCTCCAAGGGAATATAATTTTAAACATACAAAACTACATTATGGCTGCAGAAAAATAAGAGAAGCTGGAGCATCCTCACTCCTTGGATGTTAAAAGAGGACTCTTATTATTGTTTCTGATCACAGGTTTCATGAAGACAACAATCACACACACAAGCAGCAAATACAATTTTGCATTGTGCAATAAAAACTTGCTTTCAAAAAGAAATGAAATCAGCAAAGAAAAGATACTTTACCTATGGTGCAATTCCCAATGGGCAAACTTCCAAAGCAAATAACTCCATGAATTTTACACTTAGAACATTTCCCAGCATCTTAAATTAAAGCCAAAGATGTTTTTCAACTTTTCTTGTATCAAATAAAAATTAAATCAATCAACAGATCTTGAGATATTCTCTTTTTGTAAACCTAACTTTTCTTTGGTGATAATAATCTGCAAAACCTTCATGCCAGATTCTTATCTCACTGATGCACAAGCTTTTGGTGCAAACAGTGACTTCAAAAGCCTTGTTTCTAAATGTAGATGTATGAATTTATTTCTGCAACAGTTATCCTTCTGAAAATCTATTTGTGATCGAATTTAATCTGAAATCCATGCTCTTTTGTGTGTTCTTCTTTCCTTTTCGAGTCTGAAGCATTTGGAAATACGTCTTCTCATTGAGCATGGCCTCAATTTGGTAAAATTCGAGATCTCTACGCATTGACCGAACTCTTAGGCGAGAGTACAACTGTCCCGTTCTCATGCAGGATTTGAATGCCAGAAATTCTGGGTGATGAATACACTTTGCATTATCCTTTCCAACTGCAACATTTTATTACATTTGATTGATCTGGTTGAATTTGAGTTGAGAAGGCACATATAGGAACTATAAAATGTATTTTGTTAGCCTTACTCACAACATCTGAACATTTTGAGAAATCCAGCAGTGAGCACAAAAATGTCCATTTTTTGTCCTAGAGTTATCCAAACCATAACTTATCCCAGAATCTTGTCAAATCAGACTACATTCAGACAAGTTGGCTTTGATAATTATGTGCCAAAATTGGACAACCTGTCCAACTTTTATTTAAAAGTCATTCAAAAGACAACTGATTTTTGATGAATTTTTGATCAAAAATGGACATGTTTTGGAGGATACTGAGACAACTTCTGAATAAAAATCAGCCCAATATTCAAGAGGTTAACTTCTAATATTTTTCTATGAATTATATTCCAAACATGCTGAATTTATTTGACTGTAATTATTGATGCATTGCATAGACCCTCCCATTGTATTGAACTTCATAATTTAGGAATCTATATATTTATTTAGCACATTCATTAAACCAATTTATTACCTATGTATCAAGCCTACCTAGTTCAGATGCTATCCTATCTGATCAATTCAATAATTCCCTGTACCTGACCTGGGATGGAATGCAGGGATTTCTGTATGGGTGTCTGGTCCCTTAGTCAGAAAGCTATAGCCCACTTGATGGGCTACTGCTGGTTTCAGGAACTGGCAGACAAGTTCTCCAAACTTGTTTACAAATTTTGGATAAGCTGTGGACAAGTTTGGGGACAGTGTTTGCTAGACATGCACTGGCACCAGAAACTGGCAGATAAGTTCTTCAAACTTGTCTGCAGTTCTCCTAATTAAATTGGTGGAAACCTATGGAGAACATGTCCACCAAATAACTGTACCCTGGTGGACAAGCTCTCCAACTTGTCTCCAAAGCAAAATATTTTTGGACAATTCCTCCAACAAATGTTCATTTATATGAGTTCCAGACATTTTTGGAGAACTTCTTGCTCACTGGGACTTGATATTTAAAAAAGCCCTAGAGAATTGAAGAATTTCCTGCTGATAATACTATTCAACCTTACAAAAGATTGATTCCTACCATGAACATCCGTGATCTGAAAGCTTTTATGCAGCAACGTTTTTTTCAAAATTAGATTCACTGTATTCAGCTAATGACTTTTCATGATTCGAAAAATGCAACTTTGAACTGAGAAAATGCCTTTTCCGGGCATGAGGAAGTTTGATGCACGCACAAGTGCTCCAGCAGGCACAATTTCTGTTATACTGGAGCAGTGTTGAAGTATTTCGTGCTCAAATCACGGCGCAATTACAAAATCTTTATTGCATGCTTTGACCTCGACCAATACGATGCTTATTTTTCATCGATCTTCTTGAATGCACTGTACATAAATCGAATGTGTGTTGTTTTAATTAATCAGAAGGCATTCTAAATAATCCCAGCAGGTGCACCGAGAACTTTCAGTGGAATTGCTCGTGAAATTTATTTCATTCCTTTTTTTTAGCTTTGGGGACACAATAATGTGTGAAATACTTCGGACGCGTCGCAAATGTTATAGAACAAGGTGAAGCGGGGTTAGCGACACTGTCCATCACCTGTTCTCTCTATTTCTGGGTCATAAAATATAATGCGTGTACTGTAGTGCAGGTGCAAGAGCACATAGTTTCGCTCTTTAGTATGTCAGCTGCTGTTCACTGGAAAAAACTATGAAGCCGGAATATAAACTGGCTTTGTTTATTGTTGCCAAAATGACAAAAACAGTTTTCAACCCGCTGCTTGAATTGAAGAACTCATAATCAAAAAATTAAGATGACTATTTTTTCATTTCCCCTTCATTATGTCTAACTGGTGTTTCAAAAGGAAATGAAATTGTCTTTTAGAGAATCATTAACTCAGAACACTGTGGTTGAGTTTGTGATGCTCCTGCTGTCCTTTTTCTTGAATCCTAATCACATTGCAGTGGAACCTCACTAAATCGAATTTTCCTAAGTGGAATACAATCAACCCCTGCACAACAGACTTAATTTGTGCAAAATACTAGTCTGTTGTGTAAAAAGTCTGTTATGCAAATTCAATTATTAAAAAATTAAATTTTTACTTTTTACCATCAATTTTAAACTGACAGAAGTTTGTTATGTGGATTTAGTCTGTTGTGTGGGAGGGAAAACCACCTCCAGAGGCAGTCTCTTGCGCAAAAATCCATTGCATGGGAGGTCCATTGCACAGGGGTCAACTGTACCTCTTCAAAGTTGAATTTTTCCAAATCCCAGTCTGAATTCCCTCTCAAACAATGCATTACAATCCTCTCTCACTCAAAGGCTTTTGCTCTCAAACGTCTGTAACTTGCATTTTCATAGGCATCTTGGCTATTATATCCTTGATGTAGGAATAAGAAGGAAATAAGTTTGAAAAGTAGGTAGATGTGTTTTGAAAGGAAGTGAATACTAATTGGTCAAATGAACCCTAGCCTCTAAGTTCAGCATATGCTACCAACTCCTTCCAAGAATCAATTCAATGTCCAGAATATCACAATTTGCAATCATCAAGTGCAATTCTTCTTACTTTCCTGCTACTGGAATGCCTACTTCCCAAACCTTGAATCTATAGTGGTCAATTTTTTTCCTGGTATACCTTGAAGTTTGACTCAAAGAGGTCAGAATTTATTGTTCATGTGTTCTATAGAAACTTGAAAAGTAGAAAAGGAGATATATCACATGCACAAGCCAGTTATATTTCCCAATAAGCAATATGAATGTGCAAGATTGCAAATGAGCAGGTGTGATTCCCAATGTGGGTATACAAAGGGAATAACAAAGTTTTTCAATAAAATGCAGAAGCTTTGTTCTAATTTTTTCGGCTGAAGTTATGCCATTAACCTGAGTAACTTTTGAGGCATGATTTGTAGTAATTTGGGAGATTATTATGCGGAATTTAAAATGGCGTGACATGGCACACAATTGGTGGAATGCGTTGTGATTTAAATAGTGATTGCAAATGGGCACGTTTTTGAAAACCCATCACAATTGCAATTGAGGAATCATAATTATTTAGAATTTCAATATCATGCGAATTGCGGGGATTGGTCAATTGAAATTTTCACAAACAGTGATTAAAAATCCTACCATGGGCACCTGTCTTGGGCATCTTTTCTTTCAATTCGGGAATAAAACCAAGATTGCCCGCAATATTCAAGCAGCAATTGCTGCAGAAACAATAATTGAACACTGGGCCAATTTTTTCATAGCGAACTTATTGTTTGGATAAAACGGCTGAATATAATTTGAGTTATAAATAACTTTTATAGACTCAATTAGATATACTTATTGCGTAATACCGCGCCGGTTATTTTTCTTCAGAATAACTTGTAAACGTGGGGAATTTTTGGTTGCTTTAATTAGCTTTCCAAAAGAGAAGCATCATGCTTTCCATGAGTGAGATTGTATGTGGAAACGAAATGATACAGTTTCGTCGAATGCTGTCTCCGTTTGAAAGAACTGGGGCAAACTGTCAGACGAGAAACAGAGCTGATTTAAATGAGTGCTCCAATCAATTCAATGTCCAGAATATCACAATTTGCAATCATCAAGTGCAATTCTTCTTACTTTCCTGCTACTGAAATGCCCACTTCCCAAACCTTGAATCTATAGTGGTCAATTTTTTTGCTGGTATACCTTGAAGTTTGACTCCAACAGGCCTGACGGTATTGTTAATGTGTTTTAGATATTTGAAAAGTAGAAAAGGAGATATCACATGCTTAAGCCAGTTGAATTTTCCAATGAGCAATATGAGTGTATACAAGATTATAAATGAACACGTCTGATTCTTGAAGTGGGAATGCAAAGTCAATAAAAAAATAGTTTTCCAGTAAGATGCAGAAACTTCGTTTTCATACCTTTTCGGCACTATTTATGCCAATTTTGCCTGAGTAACGTTTGAGGCATGAGTTTTAGTAAGTTAGGAAATTATTAAGCAGAATTTAAAATGGAGTGACCTGGTACACAATTGGTGGAATGCTTTGCGATTTAAATAGTGATTGCAATTGGGCAAGTTTTTAAAAACCCATCACAATTGCAATTGAGGAATCATAATCATTCAGAATTTAAATTTCATGCGAATTGCGGGGATTGGTCATTTGAAATTTTTACAAACAGTGATTAAAAATCCTGCCATCGGCACATGTCTTGGGCATTTTTTCTTTCAATTCGGGAATAAAACCAAGATTTCCCGCAAGATTCAAGCAGCAATTGCTCCAGAACAATAATTGAACGCTGGGCCAATTTTTTCATAGCGAACTTATTGTTTGGATAAAACGGCTGAATATAATTTGAGTTATAAATAACTTTTATAGACCCAATTAGGTATAATAATTCTGTACCGCGCCGGTTATTTTTCTTTCGAATCACTTTTAAACGTGGGGAATTTTTGTTTGCTTTAATTAGCTTTCCAAAAAAGAAGCATGCTTTCCATGAGTGAGATTGTATGTGGAAACGAAATGATACAGTTTCGTCGAATGCTGTCTCCGTTTGAAAGAACTGGGGCAAACTGTCAGACGAGAAACAGAGCTGATTTAAATGAGTGCTCCAGCAATTTCCTCGCTTGTTTGGTAGTTGAATTGAGCTGGGGAAGACATTAATTATTTCCTTGATCGAGTTCATTTTTTGAAACGCCGCAAAACGCACTCTGTGTAACGTCATCTTTCGAAAGGGGCACATGTGTGTGGTTTTATACCACCATCAGTTTACTGCTGTACAAAAAACGAAAAAAAAACAACTATGTCAAAAAGGTTCCACCAAATTGCGTCCGAGGAAATTTGTTTCGAAACGTAAGAATTCTATAATTGTTGACGTACAGTACATTGTGTTCCCGTTGATTAAAAAATAACGTGACTCGGAGTATCATTTGCAAAAATGAAATAAAAATCATGGCCGACAATAATCATGACAAATAATCTTGTCGATTCGTCCGGAAAACTGTTTGCTGTATTTTTTTTTCGAATTTGAAGTGTTTGGTTTTCTTGCCATCAATTTATTCAAGTTTTTCTGCAAAAAAGGCCTAGATTTTATTGTGGATCTTCGAGTGATGCCTAAGTGCGTATTCTGGCGACACCTGTGCAACTGTCAGGTAACTGCTAATGCATGTTTTAATATCTACCTGAACAGGGCTCAGGTAAAATTGATCGAGGTAACCTGTGATCTTAGGAATACATTTTTTTTTACCCTGGACGAAGCGATATCGCATATTTCGTTGTGATTTTCCATTACGTCTTGGGATTAAATGGGAAGATTAAAGGGAACCATGTGCTAACTTGCTATACGTGGAGAAAAATGCTACTATTATTGACAGGGTGGGCCGGATATATAAAAATACTGTAACAGTACAGTACAATACTGTACTTCAAAACATTTCGGGAAAATCAAATTGTAGGTACCAATGAATCCCCAAAATTTATATTACATTTTTCAACCATACTATCCATTCAATTCATTTCGAAAAGTAAAAGTCTTGAAAAAATTGAAGGAAGTCTGGAGGAAAGCTTTTTGGATATCCGTACGAAATTTAATTTAGACTAAAAAAAAATTTCTCTTTGTGGATTTCAATTGTACATGATTTTAGCATAGGATTCGAAAGTTTCTGTTATTCGAAATTGTAACGTCAGGAATACAAATTTTGGGCATGTCATTCTCTTGAAAACTTGATAAATCATATCAAATCAATTGCGCAAAAAAGAAAAAAACGGATTTTCTAGGATTATTTCGGAGATAATTAGACCAAGCATTGAAATTGATATCATAAATCACCAATCGGAATCCAAGCAGTTTTTAAAACTTCTGCATATTCATTTGGAAGAAAAAAAATTTATATTACCGGTATCCAAATACTCTGCCCAGGTCTGAAGCTATACACGCTAGATTATCAAGTGCAATTGTTTGAAAATGGGTCAACAGTTCATCAGCCCTCGTACCCTTAACATTCAACAATTTATTCTTGATTAATTTTCGTACGTCAAACTCATCGAAATAATCATTTTGTTACAATCGAAAGCGAAGCAGCTTTAAAAAAATTTATGTTCAATGTGTAAGAATGAAAAGAATATCGTTCAACGGCATTCGTCCAAGGTCTTGAGCTATGTGCAGTTTATTTTATTTTATTTTATTCTTCAAAAAGCGAACATCAACAGTTCCTCGGCACACCCTCTAAATTGCAACAATACGAGTAAGTGATTCCTATAATGCATTCCATAATGTACATCATTGTCGCTGGAATGATTAATTTCTTCTGTACACTCATTTCCCCTTCATCCCATGTGGAAACAAGTGCTGCAGAGAAATCTGATCCCGCAAATTAAGCCTCGAGACAGTCGACCCCCACTTGCAACAATATTATCGTGGCGCGACAGAGCATTTGATTCGTCGCTGATTCTATCACGCAGTCAAGCAAAAACATATAATAATAAATATGGCGAGACAGCTAATGAACCTTTTTTGCACGCTTTTTCCCCACAGATGCACAAACCGGCATCCAGCAAAGCCAGCAGCTGGAGATAAACATAACAACAATAATAATAATAATAAAAATAAAACAAGGGCCGCTCTCTCGGTTCTTCTTCCGCGTCGCGTTCCGCGGGCCTCGTTTTTCTCTCTCGGGAACCGGACACAGTGAAGCTGCTGCATTGTGCCCTTTTTTTTTCCGCAGCTTCTTCCTCTTCTTTTCATGTGTGATCCTATCCATACACTGGAAGAAGAAGAAGAAGAAGAAAATGACTAGGACAGCAGAGATGCGATGATTGCTGCTCAGCGGAAACGAGGCCGTGCGGCGAGTTGATGGAGGAACTCCCTGGTGGAGTCGCCCGCGATGATGAGCAGGCTTTCTTGTTGTGAGTTTCATATTTATTTATTTTTGAGATGATCCGTTTATGGATATTTCCTTTCATTTCTCCTTGGATGAACGAGGAGTAAACGAATCACATCCGAGACGCTGCATGACATTCACCAGCGCCCTGATGATTGTCCCACGAGGGAAGCCTTATATGGTGCAGTACATCTATGTGAGCATAATCAGCAGCAGCTGCTGGATGATTATGAGTTCACGCAATGTTTTATCTGGGTTTTCTTGATTAGAAGAACCGAGTATAGACGGAAGCATGTCGACACACTCAAGTTCATTATTCTTCTTAATGACAATAGGAATATATTCCAGCTAGAATATTTTCAGACAGAAGAGATTTAGATGCATTGTTCCTCGACTTTCCATCTCGTCTAACAAACTCAAAAGTACCTAGATGTGCAAACAAATTGGTAAATAGGCTGCATGCTGTGCAAGTTGTATATTTTGCACTGGTTACAGCCATGCAATTTTCAATATCAATCATTTTTGGCACGATTTACAGGTACAGTATATCTTTCCAAGGAAAATTCAGCATAGAATGAACTTGAAATATAAATTATCGAATTGAAATGTGAAAAGTTTGAATATCTTCGTTCTTATTACAAAACAGCTAAAATGTATTTCCGAAACGTACGTGGCGTGGAAATGTAAACCATTCATTTAAAAAACCGCCGTACTAAATGTTGGGACTCGAAAATTTTTGTTGAAAGTGTAATTTTAGGTAAATCCCCTGTTAATGGGCATTTTATTAATTCTGAATAGTGGAATGAAATTCGATTTCAATATATATGGCAATCAAGATGAGTATCAATAAAGGTCCTAAAGAAATTCTCGCACTGAAATTCTGAATAATTTTATTTTGTTTTAATTTTGTGTGCATCGGTTACCGTATCAATTCGACTGAAATTTCATATACTGCGAAACTTTTATTTTTTAAGTTTATTTCTGCATTAATTGTCTTTTTTTACGTGACAGTCTATTTGGATCTCTGGAACAGCCTGAGCATTTTTCAAAAGATAACAATGTGCTCCAAAATATATAAATAAAAATGAATGAAACGCGGAAAAGATAACAGTGTCAGCTAATTGCATGTGTCTTCCGTTCCGGGTTATCAATCATTTCTATGCTTCTCTGTGACGCTGCCAAATCGTTTTTTGTTGTACAAGGGCTTGTTCCAAGTCTGGCCTACAGTTGGCAAGGTTTATTGTAAAAGAATCTTGCTCAAATTTTCCAGAACCACACTTCGTCTTACGTACCCTAACATCATATGTGAAATTTTGTTGCTTTAGGAGTTACAGTGAAATGCTTTGAACCCCTTTCCCGTAAACAAGTATTCATCAGATATCAGAATCTGCGAAGAAAATAAGAAGTGAAGAATCTGAATAATATTTTGCCAAGTTGCTAAACAGACCGAGAAATACGGGTTTTTGTGTCAACCCAGCAAATAATTTGGGCGTTAACTGCTAGGGTTTACGCAGTAAAAACGGCCTTATATAGACATCCAGGGTGGACGTTTATCCAGGCGGCCACTGAGACCATAAAAAGCGGGCATTATACCCGCCTGGAGAGACAGGGATAGGATTGCCGCTTCCCCTGGCGGTTATCCTGGCAGTTTGGGCGCCCCCCCCCCATATTCCCGCCAAGATTCCCGTTTTTTTGACGCTGTTCCCTACGGCATCAGTGAAACTATTTCAAGAAAAATTTTTTGGCTGCTATGCAGCTCTGCATTTACAATGCCAGTACACTGTACTAGCATTGTGAATGCAGGGTGCATAGCAGCATGTTAAACACACACACACACACGCACACTCAAAGGAAAGACATGAATAAACAAGCAACCTACAGGGGATTCGAACCGGGACCCCACAACTCAGTGCCCACAGCCATAACAACTGCGCCAAACATACAACAGTGATTGGCCNTCAACAGGGTAAGAAACGCTTTTGAAAGCATCAGAAGCTGATGCTTTCAAAAGCGTCACGGAAAAACGTTTTCAACAGCGTAAGAAACGCTTTTGAAAGCGTCAGCCTCTGATGCTTTCGAAAGCGTCACGGAAAAACGTTTTTGACTAGGTTAAAAACGCTTTTAAAAGCGTCAGACTCTGAGGCTTTCAAAAGCATCAACTAAAAACGTTTTTTATCCCATCCTGACCGCGTCAGGAAAACAGATCCCTACTTGCATCCCAAACTGTTTGACCACCACCTGAAACAGGCAGGATACGCGTAAAAATAGCCGCCACCTCAGGCGGCAATCTGAAATTTTTGCTGGGAATGAGTTGACCTGTCATTGATGGGTACTCATCAATTCAATTTGTAAATGGAATTTTTCAAGGTATAAAAACATTAATTTCAGAGAGGTTCAGGGGATCTTTCGAGAGCAATTAAAGATACTCTTGATGGAGAACGATTCGCGAAAATTCTGCCGATATTCCCCGAGGAATATTACTTTGATATTCGGAGTCTAATTTTCAGCAAGAACAGCAAAAAGGAGCCCATTAAATCTTTGCAGTAACCCGGAAAATTCATGAATTCACCGCGAAGGGTAACGAATTTCAGGGTCTTGAAAAAAGACAATAAAATACTCCACCACATGTCTCTTCGGTTCTCCATCTTTCTTTTATTTTTTATGCATAGAAAAAACTCGAAAGAACGCGGAGGTATAGTGAGGGAAACAATTTTTCAATTTTCTGGTTTATTTTTGCGGTCATCAGGATTTACAGGGAGCCATGAATCACGCAGCGCACAGCTCCAACATTTTGCGCAACGCCGCGCAAAAAAAGCGACAGGCTCAGGGACGCCGAAACACCGCCCATGTCACGGTGACGTCCAATTACGACCGATTTGCACAGCATCTCAGAAGGGACTACAGCACTAAATCACAGGTGGGCCAAAATTTTGAGACGATTATTCAATGATGACCATGCGTAATTATATATAATTCCTTTTCTAAAAACTTTGTGGGCGTCTTTTTCGAAGTATGTGTCTGTGATACTCTACTATGAAAATATGAATGCTTACATATAAATAGTTTGCTTGGGTTCAAGTTTTAAAATTTTTCATTGCACAAGTATTCCGCTTTACGTTCAGCTGGAATCTCTGAAATACCGTATTTTCAGGCATAGACAAAAAATCGGGACTAAAAAATTCGCAAAAATTTACAGAAAATGCTCTCACAACTGTGAATTTTTATGCAGTACTCAGACCATGAAAAACGAAGCAGAAATTATGATCTCCGCATTTTCTAACTAACAATAACTCGTGACAGTCAAGTCTGGTGTCTTGTTTTGTCGATTCAAAACATAAAATAAAGATGAACATTATTCCAGTGAAATTAGAAAACGAATTGAATTTTTTATTGAAATCGGGTGGATTCTTTTGGCTTTGAGGACAGCCTTTTGCCTCAAAATGTTTCCATATTTTTTACTGATGAAGAAATTTTTCCTATGAAATATCTAAAAAATATTGGACACGTGGCGTATGTGATCAAGGATCACAAAATAGAAAAAATAAAAATAAGTATAAATAAAAATAAAAATACAAAAATAAGTCACTTGCAAATTTTCCATGAATGAACGCTTCATATTTGACGTCTAATCCATTGGATTTCAAGCTCTTGAATGTTTTTTCTGAGTCGTTCGTCCCAAATTCTCAAAGTTACTCTCTCGCATTGGTGGATAAGTTTTTAAGTATATTTCATGCCTGCATATAGGGCTTCCAAACTGAGATAGAAAAGCGTACAGTCGGAGTACGTGCTGTGTAGGCCGTAAAGTGTCATACAGAAATGTACTCCAGGCATTTTCGGAAGTTGTACATATCAATAAACGATAGTTGTAAAAGTTATACGATGCGTTTTATTGGTGCACGTGGCTGCTTATATATAAAGTAGTTGACTGTACGCATAACATGTGGAACCGAGGTCGCCATTCTTGGTAAAGGAATAAAATATGTAGTTGAGAATGATGTACACAACTGGTCAACATACTTTCACATCATCAACGTTACTTTTTTGGAAGCTGAAGAATATAGGTCATTCACATGATGCAGCTCTGACCATGAAACTCTTGTCTTTATTGTGGAAAAGGAAAGCATGGATAAGAATGCATTTGCACACTAGCTATGATAATTTTTTTCCTCTAATCAGTTTATGATCCGACTCAATTTCAGACCATAAAAGTAACCTAATATATGCTGATATGAAACTTGGACCACAAAAAGGAAACAAAAGTAAGAATTATGATTCGGATTTGCTCAACAAAAACTGATGACAGCCAGCAGACTTTGTGCCATGTTCTGTCTATTGAAGAAAATACTACTAATATCCACGTTTCAGTATGATTTAAAAATCAAAATGGGATCTCCAGTATATTGAAAAAGCGGGATTTTTGGCGAAAGTGGACAGCAAAAAGGTTCAAATGAAACGACTGTTACATTCTATCAATGTAATATTTGCCAGATAAATACAGGGCATATTTATTCATTCCATGATTTTTCTCACATGTTGTCCACACGTAACCGAAAATATGCTGGTAGGATTTTTTCAGTATATTTTTGTAAACTTAATTATGCAATTGATAAAAAATTATTGAAGGTGCTGAATTGGATATGGATTAATATTCGTACGTGTCTAATTGAAAAAACTAGCGGTAGGACTTGTCTGCGTTGTAATAATCGGCTTAAATCTGATGGACAGCAGCCTTCTCAGAATATTTAATTAATGAAGCTAATTACTGATTCTTCTCGACGTATAAGCATGTGACGCTGATTAGTATGTACACAAAGTGGATACAATTTCGTTCATTATTTCCTTTTTCACTAGGCAGAGAAAAAGTAGTGTTTTTTTCATAGTCCTCTGCCAAAAAATGTAGAAGGTCTCATTGTTGCTGAAGTTTCAGACGTGGCTCATTCCGAAGTAGACATTGGATAAGCCTGGATAATTTAGTTGAATGTCCAGAAATTATCCTTTTCTCACTACTGTAATTGTTCTATTTGTTTTTTATCATTGCAGCGCAAAATAGTGTAAAACTGTTGTCAAATAGTGTATATACTCGTATGGTATTTTTACCTATTCCAGTTCTAGTCAGGTTTATCAATTAGATGTCGCTCAAAGACTAAACAATCATGGAATTAGAGAGGACAAATTTTGATAATCGAATTTCATTGTAGCAGATGGACTTTTTGTTTTAAAAAATGGCTGATCAGGAATTTTTCGAGATCGTCATAGATTTTTCTCGATGCGTTGAAGGTTGATGAATTCAAGACACGCCTTTTTCAAAAAAGCTCTCAAAAAATAAACTCGATGATCTTGCATGAAGTTTATGGATATATTTTTTTTTCAGCAAATGCTATGAGCTTCCATGCCAATTTAAATCTGCGTTTCTTTACGCAAATGAGCACCGCGAACTGCTTGAATCCTAATTTTTATGTAATGCGCTGGTCATCGTGTATTCAACCAACGATACGAGTGTACTTCACTCCATAATGTGATTGAAACTCAATTTATTATTATTTTAATCTTTCTTCTTTTGCAGCAGATCGTACGAAAATTTCATCGTGAATTTATGATATGAAGAATTTTTCAACGTGTCTCCTCTATTCATTCTCGTGCGGTTCGTAACGAATGAGTGCTCTTATTTCAATGTCAATGATATTCATGAAAATGCTTAATTTTTCGGGGTGGGCTTATGTTCCATCACGGCCAAACCTAGAAGTAAATTGACGACGAAAGGAATTATTACGAATAATCCATCGAAGCCGGACGACTGACGTAGGCGCACAGTTTCTTTTGTGAACACTCGAGGCTTATTCATCATTTTCCAAAATTCAGTCAATAGTCAGATACCAAAGACTGATGTCCTTATATTTTTCCACCCGACAAAAATGTCTAGACAGTTATCCTATACAGTGGCAGGAACGTGATTTCTGATCACTTGTTTGATGGACAGGGTATTGGCAAACTTGATTATATCAAATTCTGTAAATATTCGAAAGAACCGAAGCATGAGAGACAAAATCGAATCGCTTACATATTTCACAGTCAGATTGGACTTCGTCAGTCGTTCATGTCGATGAAAAGCGCCATTTTTGATTATTCAAAGGATTTCTGATTTCTGTGGAATATACCTTGAGAGTTTCACGACAATTATAAGATCCCTGCGCGATGTCAAGTTTATAAGTTTTCTTTTCATCGCATTTGAATTTCCACCCAGATGAGATCCTCCGAATTTTTCATTGTACAGTAGAACCTATTTTTTCCTGGAATATTCTGAAAATGGATTCTGTGGACTTCAAATTATTCCAAGTTTAGTTGAGTTATTTCGAGGCACCGGCCCCTCACCTGACAATAAGATACTCCATAAAATTACAGTTGAACTTCCAAGTTGAACTTCATAGGACCAGCAAAAAAATACGACTTATTAGGGAGGTTTTGAATTGAGCTAAAATACGAAGTTTTTTTTTTCCTGGGAATTTAACATGGAAAAATTGCTCAAAATGGTAAATTGTGATATTCTGAGGCTGAAATTACTTCTTGAATGAGTTTAAAGCATCCTTAACTTGGAAGCAGGGTTAATTTGCCCAATTAAGTCAACTCCTTTTAAAACAAATCAATTCCTGTTTTAATGCTTTTTTTCTTTCTTGTGTCAAGAAAATAAAAGCCAACAGGCCACATAAAATTTGACTTTTGGAGGTTTAAGGGGAAAAGCATTCATCGTAGGGAGGTTTTAAATGCATTAAATTTAAGAGAATTTAGACAGGACCTGAAAAAAATTTTACTTTGGGGGGTATTCGACTTAGCGAGGTTTGAGTTATTGAGGTTCAACTGTATTAAGGTTTTCTTCAAAAAAGATCTCAAAAACGATCTTCAATTAAATGTAATTTATTGAAGATGTGTAACTAATGTTTCAGAAAAAATTGTCATGTTTCAAGACTTGCTGCTCTGCGATCAATGTCCAACATAGATCAACATTTGTGAGTCCTCAGCTACAAAATCCTTTTCAGAATTCCGATTCTCCGTGGTGATGATCAGAGGCCAAAGAATATATACCAGGTCATGTTATGATAATTCAATTTCCAGCATGTTACTTCAAAATTAGAACAAATTCGGGAAAAGTTACATATCTAGAAGGTGATTGATGGATGGTGCAAGAATTCGCTACAGGAAATGGAAATACTATGGGAAATTGAGAAACTACTACGATGCGTGAAGAACAGGTGGAGCAGAGCCTTATCAAATTAAAATGATAATGAGAACATTAGGATTCTGTGTCAAACTACTCAAACATGAAGGGTCTGACTCTCGTCGGAAATTTATTAACGATTTTCGAATACTAGAGAAGTTTCGATCAAAACTCTGTCGTGTTCTTCTCGCAGAATATTTGAAAAAGTTTTTTTTAGGACAACGACGAAGAAAATTTTTCAAGTGCGTGATTTTACAGTTGGTTCTAATTTGTTTTCAGTACTTTATTTCGTGAGAGATGAAATTCATTGCCTCAAACAATATTCTGAAAAATTAGGCGGGAGAAACGTTTTCTCAAGCATTGCATAACATTGCATACAATAAACCAGGGTTTTGAACACTTTTTCAAAGTTTGCGAGGAAAAAGGACATACAGTGAGACCCCCACATGCGGACACCTTGTTCGCAGAAAATTTGACTTATGGACAGTCATTTTCCTATTTGAAAAATGCATAAATAAAGCCCAACATGCAGACACTGACTTCACATGCGGACATTGTTCACTGAGATTGCAAATTAGCTTGGAAGCCAAACTACAAAAAAAGAGACATTTCCAACCCTAAGATCTATTCTATGCAAGACAATTTCTTTGCCATTTATTTTATCATATGACCATCCATTCAACTAATTTTAAAAAATTACCTTGCTTCCTTCTCTATTTTTGACATGAATTTTATTTTATTTTTTACAGAGAATGCCAGTATTTCAATGGGCTGTACAGAGGTACAGTAACCATTGCTCCAAGTTTCCTTATATAGAGTCAAAAGATATTGATTGACTCAGTTTGAATTGGCAGACAAAATTTTCATGGAATTTTGATGAATGTTTCTTCGATAAAATACCATAAAAATACTATAATGTAATTCTAAGCTAGAATGAGTCTCAACTTAGGGAAATTTCAAATTCAGGACACTTTTGATGCACAAATTATGTCGACATTTTGGGCCTAAGAACTGGTGCATCAATTATACAGTGGGACCCAGGTCTCACTGTATTGTTCTTGAAATTGTTCACACTTGTACTGGGTATCTATAGATTTGAGTGCCAAAATACAGATTGACTCACTCCACAGTGATCTTTTCAACAAAAAGTTTTTGGTACAGTATAGGACTTTTTTGGTCCCACAGAGTTCTCTTCCCACATTTGGTGCTCCCTGCAAAGAAACTCTCTCTTAAAAATAATGTTTTGGGTCTCTTGAATATCCTTGTAGACAGAGTCCACCCTTGCAAAGTTGTGGGCTATTATTGAATCCCACCGCAAAGGTGGGATTTTTCAGCAGGTGGGCACACTTTTTGATTTGACCCAAGGTCAGCAAAATACTCATGCATTGCAAAAACCAAAGTTAGATAAAAACAAAATAGAGAAAATTCATTGCTTTGAGGCATCTCCAATGTTATTTTTATGATAGGAATGCAGTAAAAAAGGCCACATAAGGAGGAATTTATTCCCTTTTTCAGGCAAGACTTTCTGCTTGAAGAAAAAATATTTTAGCCAAACTTAGGCATGGTTAAAAAATCAGATTTTTTTAGTTCATTTGCTCATGGTCACAACATTGTGTAAAAGTATCTCATTCTAGGCTTGGCTGCAAAAGGGCTAAATTTACCCTGTACCCATTGTTTCAAGAATACAGGCGGACTCTCTATGCAATTAAATTGAAGGGGAGAGAAAAACATTATTATATTAAAGAGATAATTTTTTGTGGAAAACTCCTATAAGATGGAAAGAGAAGCCTTTGCTGGAACTCCAAAAATTTTTATATAGTATAGGGAAAAATGTTGTAAGAAAAGAATCATTTTCAAAAGAGCCCACCAGTAATTGTATTAAATTCGGGACTGTTTTAACTATGATTAACACATCTCACTTAAATGATGGCTTATTCTCAGGAAGTATTTCTGCTCTTTTCCCCTGTCCTCTCATAAGAACAGGCTGGTTACATGAAAAATAAAATAAAATTTACAGCGGGTCTCTATATATCAATATCTTTCAACCATACATGAGTATGCACAACCCCGCTGGCTTGCAAGCCAGGTCGATCCCGCACCTGCGCCCAAAGAAAAGCGCGATGCCTTTAGACAAAAGCGTGCTTTCGAATCGCACACCAGCGGGTTGCAAAACGAACATATGGGGAAACGACTTCGGTTCTACTTTAACGAGGGATAGGCAATAAAATGCGTGCAATAAAAAGAGGAACTATAAGACAGGATCCAATGGTGCATTATGGGGACCTGCTTCGCCTGTTGGTCGTCTGGCCGTTGAGGATATCGATCCAAATATGCAATGGCCGGGAACCAGCAGCAGCGGAATTTTTGCGGGGGCCGCTTTTTTGCCACAGCACCGTCGGGTTATTGTCTCGTTTTGGAGCATCTGTAGCTGTTGCCTCATGCCATGCATGACTCTGTGAAGTTCAGTGCCAAGGTTGCCTGTATTTGGCTAAAATTTTTATCACCAATATATTGTTAATCAAAATTATAGCATAATACAGACAACCTTTGCACTGTAAAAAAAGAAAAAACTTTATTTTTGTTACTGGGGAGGGGCAGAAAGTGTATGCATTTACATTAGTTATTGTTTAATTGGAAATTTTTGGATGTACTGTATTTTCTTTTCTTTTAATATCCATATGTAGCTTATTTCTCAATTTTCCATCATGATGTGATGGAATGCAATTGGATGCCTGTGGGTTGGGTGGGAAGGTGGTTTGAATTTGGGAACATTGCCAAAACCTTGTGAATGCTGAAAAGCAGAAAATAAAGCTTGTTGATCAATTGATCAATGAACCATTCAAATAAAGTTAAACCTCTTGATAAGTCAAACTCAGAGAACCCACAAAATTGTTTACTGCCGTGGGGAATCAATAAATATGATACAGTATTTAATATGCACCATTGACTAAGCAAGAACTGCCCCATTACACGGTTTATGAAATTTTACCATGCAGGTGGTACCTTGCAATTGGACCCTAATCCATTGCCAAACTAGGGTCAAATTGAAAATTGGTCAACTTGTTGGACACTCTGTGAAATTTAAATATTTAAGTACAAAAGCACAAAAAGAATGGAAAAAGGAGATAATGGAAAACTGTGGGGCAAGGGTTGAATTGCAAGGCAAATTCAACCATCAAATTTCAGGATGGTCAATTGCAGGAGAAAGAATTGCAAGGTACCACCTCTATATAGAACTTGAAAGTAAATTTGTATCAAGGTTCCAGAACTCTAGATCTCCAATGATGAAAAAGGTCTGTTGGGTCGTGCCGGGGCTACTTTGTAGCCCCTTGTAGCATATTTGCAAAGGATTCTAAAAACTGGTGCCTGGCACCAAGAGGTACAAAAAGGCAGGATGGAAGCTCCTGCTACCTTCCGCCAAATTTCACCTGCTGCAGAAACTGGTTATAAAAGTTGTCTAATCCAAAGTTGTAGAGGAAGCCAGCAGTGCCCAGTATGGTCACTTGCTGACTTCATCTGATGAAAGAAGCATCTCCCAAGGAGTTCCCAGTTGCGTTGATTGTTGTTCTGAGCTGGTTCCTAATCTGTTGTGTCTGTGATTATTCTTTGAAGTGTCTGTATTATTTGCCTGACTGTTGTTAGAGCATTGAGAGTAAAAACTGAACTGTTCTTGGGACTCCTGTAAGGAGGATCCGGCCTCATAAAGGCTGATTGCCCTGTTGACTTATTTCATCAGATCTTTGTGTTTCCGGCACCACAAGATCTACATTCCCTTTGAAAGCTCACCTACAATTTTTTTTGTTTTCAGTTTTTTCTACAAATTCTTGATATGCAGGTGGACTATCCCTGTACAATGATCTTGTCTACAGTTATTTTCTCTATACAAAACAGTTTTGTTGTTAACTCCACATGTTTTTAGGGTTCTATGCAATACAGTACAAGTTTTTCAAAATTGAATTTTTCTTGGTCCCTTGAGTTTTTTTTTAGAGAGAGTCCCCTGCATTGATATTCAATTGTTGGACAAGGAAACTGTTGCAAACTCTTCAGACACTGCTTTGAATACAGGGGAACTCTCAGTAGAATGACCTTGTCTACAATGATCTCTGACAAACAAATTCACCTTTTGTCTCATAGTGTTATCTCTCCAAATCATTCTCAAGAACAAAATTCTCTCTGCAATGCCAGTTTTTTTGTTCCTTTGAACTTCATTTTAGAGAGAATCCATCTGTTACCTTGATTACTTGAGTACCACACACCCTTGAGTGAGGATTGAACCCAAAAAATAATGGAAAACCCACATTTTTTGGCAACACGTTTGCCCAAAAATGTGTTCCCTTCCTAAGATCTGCACCCCAATTTTTATTGGCTGAAAATCTAAAGTATAGTCCATGAAAATGTTTGGGATTTCCTGTGACTCATTTGACAATCGACACTTACTGAATTTCAGAAAGTAATCAGCCATAATTGTGACCACAGAATTTTTTCAAGATCTACGGAAGTGCCAATTGACTGCTTGCATAAGAGAGAACATTTTTGTATGATGTTCAAATTGTATTTTTGAAAATCCCTGCATAAGAATCACATCCCAGGTTTGAGTAGAATTGTTGAAATTTTTAGAATTACAACAGCCGGAAGCAGTATAGTATACAGTTTTTTTTTCAAATTTCAGCATAAAGGATAATTCATTACCATTTTATTTCCTTGATTTTTAGAATTACCCTTAACGTGACCTATAACGCTAATGCATTCAATAATTTTAGGGAATTTGCAGGAAAATGTTTTCCAGCGAGTGTGAAGCAGAGCTCACGTTATTTTGGTCTCTATTATTTTTTTTTGGGCGAAAATGCACCTTTTGCTTGAGTAAATACAGTGCCACAAATCTTGGTATTCAAGTGATAGCAGTGTATCGTCCAAAAATGTTTACTCTGGGGTTCCCAGGGACACCGGCAACGCCAAAAGTGGGTAAGCTAACAAAAGGTGCCGTCGGGTGGGTCGTTCGTTTCTGTTTCTGGGAGCAAATGAGTTCATAATTCATGCGAACCCGCAGGAAGAGGCGCAATGTTGGGCCATTCTGAACCCAGGTGGGGGGAGGGGTTCCTATGAGTCGCCAACGAGTCCTCACCCCGCGGCGACCTCATCGTCATTTGGTCGTTCCTCCACGCGAAGCAAAGGTGTTACGTGACACACCCTTTATATTTCCCAATATTTAGGAATTGTGATGTGTGGGTTTCTATTGTGAACCTGTATATTGTCACTGCGGTGAAATTATCTGTAACCCGTTGAGCAGGTTTCTTCTTTTTTCGAAATCTGCTTGAAATTGTGCCGAATAGCCCGGACTCATGAATACGAGGGAATTGAGCGTGAACAGTAACATGTCAATCTTTCTCCGAGTGCAGTTTTCTGAATAAAATTTAATAATTTTATACAAAAAATTGACATTGAAATGAGTCAATGAATGGATTTATGTAAAAACCTGCTCAGTAATTTTTTTAGTTTTCCTTGTGATGGGCGATGCATCGGATTGAGTCCATAAGACTTATTGAAGATTAATTTTTGCGCATCTGAAAATTCTGAAATTCTCATGCATTTTTTTGCAATACCGCGTAATTTCTGCTTTTCCACTTTGGAATTACTGCAAGAATCTCTGAAAGTCCAGGTTATTTGCAATTGGAATGCATTATTTCTGAAAATTTTACCTCGCAGTTATTGGGGTTCTGATGATGACTTTTCGCGGAATATCGGGTGGAGGAAAAGCCCCCGTTCGTTGAAAAACAAACAACCTTATTCCGCAATCGGAGAACTGGAAAATTATTTTTCAGAAATATATATTTCTTTATTGATTATAGCAGGGAAATTTCGATTAAATTTTTCGCTTCGAGCAACGAGCTGGTCAGGTTAAGTTCTGCAAGCCTGAGCCCCTTGGTCTTGATGCTAGGTCTTAGTTTTTCTCTGTGTAAATGAAAAAGGTTTCTAATTTTCAAAAGGCTTGATTGGATGAAAAAAAACCACATAGCATGATAAGGGTAAAAACGGTTTTACATATGTACAGTATTACGTTTACAAAAAAACTTGGATTTTTAATGGAAATTTAAATGACCCAATATTATATGGTCTGCGTGAGAATCCGTCTGTAATTTAATTCCATATCTGCGTTTGTTCTCGGTTAATAACTTCGAATAAGGCCAGGCTTATCTCTGGATTTTTAATGAATTGCCGAATTTCCATTCAGGAAATAAATTGAACGCCATTTTTAGCAAAACTCCACAATTCCTTCAACGATTTCCATCTGAATATTTCCCCTTCTTTCTACTCCTTATATTCACATTAAAGCTCCCGAGTTTGAGTTTTTCGTACCTTTTCGATTTGAGGGATAACAGTGCTCACCTCTCAATTAAATTTATTTTGACTTTTTCTATCAAAAATACACACAAACTTTTATTAGTTCAATTATTTAATGATCCTTCAGGATCAGGACAAGAGTTATTTCGCGTGACAATCGTGATGATTTGATATGCGTCGACCTTCGATTTGCATAATTTGGATTGCAGCATTTTTGATCTGGAGAAGCATTACGTAATTGGCATTTGGCATGCACTGCATGAAAATTGTGACCTAAGACAAATAAATCCCTTCGACATTTAATTGCAAATTCTTTTTGAAATCCGATAGAATTTAATTGTATCGATTGAAACCGCCATTCAGGGATACGTCATGCGTGCATATAGGGAAAATGAAAAAAGCTTTCGTTTTTCTGCATGGGCCACCATAATTAAAATGTAAGAAAATTCACGAAAAAAATAATGGTGCCTAGAAATCAGATCACTGCTGAAGTTCAAAATACGTTTGTTGGTTCAACTGAGTTTTGAGTACCAGAATGAAAACATTTTCATTCCAATTTTAATTACAGCAAATGTGATAGCAAGGATAACTCAGTCACCGATAAACTTCACCATGTATAATGAAGTCTAAAACACATACGAAAGCAGCAGTTGAACAAAGAGGTCTGTCATTCACATCCTGGAATGGGTCAAACCAGTACGGTTCCTATTTTATTTATAAACTACGTGACTTGTCAGCAGTGCAGTCTCCAAGGAAAAGAAAGTAAAATTACGCATCAGCCTAATGCATTGTCTGTCATGAAGAAGGGAACACCAGAGAGTATTTGATGACAGTTGTATGAACCATTTCTAAAATATTCCAACATTTTGAAATAATTAAAGGATGAGTTTATATCATCTTTAAAGATTCAAAAAATGAAAAAAAAACATGAATCTGGATTATTTGAGCCTTTTGCCATGCTTTTGAGACACCCTGTTCCTGTTACTGGTGCTGTACACCTATATGCGATATAATGATATATGATCCTGGAAAAAAAACTTGCTTGCTCTCCTCCCGACAATAGGATCCCGACGGAATTCTTTATTTCCGCTTTGAATCTAATGAAATCGAAATTTTGAGAAAGACCCGCGGGAACGTGATCAAAGTGTTGCCAAAGAGGAAGTGAAGCGTGTCTGGGCTCGCGGGAGGAGAGCTGGTCCTGGGGCATGGGTGCGTGGCGGAGGCATGAAAGATGTTGAGTCCTCGCTGCTTTCTGCAGCAGCAGCAGCAGCTGGAAACACAGTGCCCAGTGCTAAAACAACAACCCAAACAGCAACAACAAGAACAGAGCCATGCAGGCCGCCATCCTCCTTCGACGCATCAGGACTAAGAAGGACGTGCGGCGACATGCAGTATGGCGCCCCTTTTGGCCGCCGAAGCAGTTTTCTTTATATGCTGGGATGAGGCGGTGAATGCTTCGCGGAGGCGGCCGTGACAATCTTCTCTGTATATATGGACTCTTGAGCAGCTGAGCTTTTTTGATTCCTTACAGGCAATGACTTCGAAAAACGATTTTAAAAACCAAAAGAGTAAATGTCTACTCAATTTGTTTTTATCTTTGTGGCACCCAGAAGCGCCACTTTCTTTATCTCATTATTGATTGGGTACACACACTAATGATATGGGAATTAAAGAATGGAGAAGATAACTGGACTCTCTTTCGGATTTCAAACTGATTTTTGCAGAAAACATTAAGCATAACATAACTTACTGCAGTACAGGTGAAATCTCTATAAGAAAGTTCAAGAAATTTGTTCCTTCGGAAAAGTCGTTGTTGACAAGATTATCATAGAGAGATAGAGCCCATTGAATTTACTTGCTTATAAGCCACGTTTTTTTTAAGTGCTGATATTCATAACTGTGTCTTCTACACTGGTTTCATTATACAGTAGTATAGATGCCATACCACAACTCACCTGGATGATTTAACTCTAACGAATTTCCGAAATATTTCATGTCGATTTTTCAAAGAAGATTTTCTGCTTTCTACTCGTATTTCCGGATTTCTTGAAGAGCTCCGTTTTTAAGCCTATATTTTAACAAGTGCGGATTTCTTGGACGCGAGAAATATTTTATATAACGTGCTAAATGACGTCGTTAATCATGTAAACTTGTTCCATTTACAAGTTTCATGGTTAAAACCCATCAGAAATCTATCAGGAAGAATAAATATTTTCCTTTGTCCACGTCTGCCTTGCTATATGTTCTCCATTTTTCACTTTTGAAGGTACAGTAATTAGGTGTATTATAATAACGGTTCTTTTGATGTGAATAACGATGACACAAGTTCCTCTAGCATGACTTCTTATTCCAGAAAAAGGCCAACAAATGACAGTATTTTCTACGCAGAAGCTAAATGGTTTACAAATTGGGAAACCTTCACCCAAGATTATTATTTCACTGATGCACAGGCTTCAGTGAAATATAATATTGTAATTACACCAGAGTGGCCTCTGGTGCGAACAGTGACTTGAAAAACCTATTTTATAAATGCATGAATGAATTTATTCCTGCAACATGTACCTGATCATCCTGCACCAAAAGTTTATTACGTTTCATGCCACCTATTTGAATATATTATTTTTGAAAATGACTGTTCGTTCTAAAATCCTAGAAGTCGTTAGGTCTTCTTTTTTTTGGAAAACTAAGCACCAGCAAGTGTGCCTACGGCCTACTTTAGTCACAAGTATCGATTTGATTAATTCAAATGCGTTCCTGAAAACTCGAAATCACGTTCTGATGAATATAAGGAGGAAGAGTTTTAAACTTCGATAATTCCTTTTCAAGGATATGGCTTCTGAAAAGACGGAACTTGGTGCACAAAATTCTCTGGTGCTGACGCATTTATCTTTACGTGCTTTGTAGCGCTTTACTCACATCCCTTAACGCGTCGTAAACTGGACCTTAACTAAGCTGTCGGAACGGTCTTCAACTAATTAAAAAGCGTACGGTTTACAACAAGGAAGCAACGTCGTATTGTGAGATTAGGATGAAGCCAAGGCCAAATGCTGGGTCACCGCAGTTTTGCAAACTTTATCCCTTAGGCATCAAAATTCGTGATCTACCGTATATATGATTCTATACGAGGAATCGCGTGAGGTATACAGTATATACAATATAATGCCAACGCGGATGATTTCGCTTTGAGAAGCCTGTGTCATATCTGCTTTGTCAAACTCAAAGCTAACATGCTCCATTATTATGATTTAAATAATGCATGGATAACAAACCTGGAAGTATAACTGCATCAGAAAGAAAATTTAGATTGTGCTTTTGACTTCCTTAATGGCTTTTCTCTGTCAAATCTCTTATTCAAATATAGGTTCATTTTTTAAGTCAACCCTGACCTCAATATTTTTTTCTGCGCAAGTTCTGTTGGGAAATCAATTTACCCAACATAAAGAATTGAACCATAGTGCAGTGGAAGAAGTGATAAGAAATAATAAGGCAGGGCAATCAGCCAGTTCACAACCAGAAATATGTAATTAAGAGGGTGCCTTAATTATATATCCCTAGTTTTGTCTGGTTTAATCACAGTCCAAAATAAATCACAGTGAAACACAATACAAAAATAATACATCACAATTAATGCAATAATGCAACACGCATTCAATGAATAAAATAAATTTGCGCACACAAATTTAGGATGCACCAATGCAATGCCCTAATTCAATCAGAAGAATTTGAGTTTAATTGTTTGAGGGGATTTTACCTTAAGAGCTAATTTAAAAGACTGATTATTTGGAGTGAAAGAGCGCTGGGTATTTAAATGAATTTGCTGTATGTCTTGGTAAGTTTACCTGAACAAGGCATCCAATTACTCCCCTGCCTGTTATTGGTGGGAGAAATGTGCATGGAAGAAGTCATGCATTTGGGAAATGGATGCAGGAAGGAAAACAGGACCAGAATTCATGTCCTGCTGAGATGTCCCTGGGCCTGCTGAGTTCTGGTTCCCCGACAAGTTCAAAACTGAATACTGTATTTATTTGAGTACCATGCACACCTTTTTTCTCAAATTTCAGAAGAAAAAAAGGGGTGCGCATCATAAGCAGGTACAAATTTTACAAGAAGTTTTAGGAAGTTATGTGTGCATTATACTTCACTATAATGGAGAAATTTGGAAAAATGTGAAAACTTTTTGTACTGAAAAAGTTGAAAATTGATCAGATTTTTGTTAAATTTATGTCTAAAGTCAATTTTTTCAAAATTTTGTGGTTTTAGGTTCACTAAAAATTGGGGTGCGTGTCTTACTTGGAGATAAGATTTTAGCCAAATTTTCAACTGAAAAATCCCTGTGCGTGCCTTACTTGAGGGCGTGTGGTACTCAAGTAAATACGGTATTACTGATTTTCTGAACTTGTCCCAAAACCTACCCAATCTCTCTATTCAACTGAAACTTGGACTTTTGGTTGGCTTTAGTGTTAATCTCTTGGCTAGGAATTTTGTGTTTTCTTTATGCAGGAAAATGTCTTTTTTATTGTATTGTTTTTGGTTTGAACCAAAGTTACCAAAATCCTATTATATGGGTATTTTTCAAATTCATGAGTTTATACTCAAAATATGTGCCTGTATTCGTCAGTCGACATCTTCCTTGTCTGCACAGAAAGCGAATTTTTCTTTTCTAAAGATAAAGTTTTCCAGTGTAACGAGCAATCTCGAATTTTTTCAAATTTCAGTAAATCAATCAGGTAAATTTTTTTATGCTCGTGGCTAGATATTCAATCTAAAAATATTTACAACAAATCCTAGAAAAAGTTGATTCATTCGTACAAAATCCCGCAGAACAGCGCTCCAAGCAGAGCAATCACGAAAATCGGGCAATATTGAAAATGTAGTCAACTGAACTTGATTGATTGATTTTTCTGCCTGATAAGAGGACTGTTGAGTGAAGGCAGCAGTTTTGGAAGTTTTTCAAAAAAGCTATGAGAAATTTTCCTTTATTGAAGTCTCACTATATCCATGTGTTATTGCTTGATACAGCTCCTGAAAATGTGGGTGACTAAAATAAGCATAAATCACGCTCTTTTTAGAGATATTACAATTCTTATGGAGCAAAAACGATCTCAATGAATTCCGTACCTGTCTCTGCTAATTTAGCCTGACTGAGCCAAAATTGCCAAAACTCAACACGTCCCACAATAATTGCGAGTCAGTAGGAAGTCATAGCCATTCTCTTCCTATCCGGCAAAAGTACATCTATGATGGCATATTATATCACATATGTTCTAGCAGTCGATCGATGAGCTAGACAGCAGAAAACAAATAACAAATCCTCGTGAGGTCATTCTGCGCAATTAAGGGCGTCTTCATGCCCTGCGGGGTAGTTCCTATGAAGCACAGAAATCAATATTTTATTTGATCTGCGAAGCAAGAAATTTATTACTCATGTTGAGAGATTATATTCGAACTCAAAACAACCGAAGGACGCCGGGAAATTTTGGATTCAGGCATTCTTACTTATTTCCATGCACACTTCGTGAATATTTCCTGGATTCTACTTTAGAAAAGAGGAAATTACTGTGAGAAGATTATAATTTATTCATGACATAATATTCATATTGGCTGTAGGAAATTACGTAACAATTCTAATTTGGTTCCAGGATAAAAAAAAATTTGGCCCTGCCAGTTTCTGCAGATTACACAACATTTTGATTTAACAAATGTTTCTTCATCAGTGATTTCCTATATGTGTGCATAAACCATAGGCATTTTTAAAAATTGGCACAAGAAAGATAAATCCAACCTTTGCGAACCATTAACAGCAGTCAAGAAATAAAAGTTCCAATTAGTTGTCCTGTAACATAAAATGTAGCATAAATCTACAGTGAAGTTGGAGCAGGATGCCAATCAAAATGTATCTAGCTTAATTTTGGAATGTAGAAAGGACTATTTAAGAAGGCAGTATGTATTGCAGATTTTAAGGTGCATTAAAAATATTCCAGATACAAGAGACATCTGACTGCTGAGGCAGTTACCCAGCCTCCAAGGGAATTTAATTTTAAAATTACAAAACTACATTATGGCTGCAGAAAAATAAGAGAAGCTGGAGCATCCTCACTCATCTCCTTGGATGTTAAAAGAGGACTCTTGTTATTGTCTCTGATCACAGGTTTCATGAAGACAACAATCACACACACAATCAGCAAATACAATCTTGCATTGTGCAATAGAAACTCACTTTCAAAAAGAAATAAAATCAGAAAAGAAAAGATGCTTCGCCTATTGCGCAATTGCCGACACACAAACTTCTGAAGCAAATAACTCCGCGAATTGTAACCTTAGAAAACCCCACGACATCTTAAATTGAAGCCAAAGATGTTCTCCAACTTTTTTTGCCTAATATAAAAATTGACTCAATCAACAGATCTTGAGATATTCTCTTTTTTCTAAACCTAACTTTTCTTTGGTGATAAGAATCTGGAAAACCTTCATGCCAGATTCTTATCTCACTGATGCACAAGCTTTACAATCAGCAAATACAATCTCGCATTGTGCAATAAAAACTCACTTTCAAAAAGAAAAAAAAAATCAGCAAAGAAAAGATGCTATGCCTAAGGCGCAAATCCCAACGCACAAACTTCCCAAGCAAATAACTCTTCGAATTTTACACTGAGTAAATATCACAACATTTTAAATTGAAGCCAAAGATGTTCTTCAACTTTTCTTTTATCATACAAAAATTGACCTTATTGACAGATCTTGAGATATTCTCACTTTTCTAAACCTAACTTTTCTTTGGTGATAAGAATCTGGAAAACCTGCATGCCAGATTCTTATCTCACTGATGCAAAGCTTTTGGAGAAAACAGTGACTTCAAAAGCCTTGTTTCTAAATGTAGATGAATGAATTTATTTCTACAACAAGTGTGTTTGAAAGAATACTGCTTGATTTTAGGGAACATTCACCTGTTAATGATTAAATAATATTTGTCCACATGCTTTTTTTTTATTCAGATTATTTTTCATTAAAATCAGTGAATTTTTTGGAGATTTGGGCAAGGGAAGGTCTAAAAGAAGATGGAATTGTATTTATAGTTCTAAAAAAATGTCATTATTCCTTCAAAAATAGTTGGGAATGATGGAAATTTTTAAAATATCTGCTGTGGAAGCACTGGAAACTGAACATCGTTCTTCTTCGTGAAATGTCAGTTCTGATTGTTCCAAAAACGATGAACCGCATTTCAGGGAATTTGTCCGTAGGTTCCATTATCTGGAAGTTTGTTGTAATGGAGGTTTACGGTGTACACATTACTTTGTGTTTGATTCGCGAAAAGCATTGTCTAAATCGAGTTCCTCGCTGGAACGTGTAAAAAGCTTTAGCCTTTCTCTCCACTCTCCACTTTCAAGCCGTGTCGATCAACGCGCACATATTCAGCGAATAGTACGCTTCTGAAATAGGTGTTATTTAATTTTTAATCCATCCGGGCCCTGAATAATGAATGACGGGAGAAAATGAATTTGCGGAAAATTGACAATAACGCGGTCAGGCCGTCCTTGTTTCCATGTGACCTGTTTGCCGAGCGGGTAGCAACGAGGGAAAATTCGCACAGCTGGCCTTCTTCGATCTGCAGCTTTTCCCCCGCGGGGTCTCAATTTTTTCTACGCTTTTTTTTTTTTTTTTTTTTTTTTT
>CAJPEX010002962.1:0-19780 GCA_905338405.1 Notodromas monacha
ACTGGCTTTTCTTGCAGAAACGCGTGGAAGAGAAGTGAAGTAATGTACAGTACAGTAGTCTCCCTTTTGGTTCTCCTTTCTATCCCACATCCCGCCACGAGTATTGCAGGATGGGCGAGCTTGTTGTTGAGTGCTCTTCTAACTTACCCTTTCCTCTCGTCCCTCCACTGTGT
The DNA here is from genome assembly GCA_905338405.1 of Notodromas monacha. Classification (NCBI taxonomy): domain Eukaryota; kingdom Metazoa; phylum Arthropoda; class Ostracoda; order Podocopida; family Cyprididae; genus Notodromas; species Notodromas monacha. The sequence continues at coordinate 174 of CAJPEX010002962.1, forward strand.
CTCTTCAAATGGAAGCAAGTACGGTATTGTACCCAAATTTTAATGCCCCTGTGCAAGTGAAATACGCGGGGGATAGAATAAGAATGAGCCAGAAAAAGTCTCAGCAATGGACGAAAGTTCAGAAATTTCAGCTTGGCTGGGCGTTAATTCTCGATGAAAATTATTTCCAAAATGTTGAAAGAACGTAACTGGCTCATCCCAGTCTTTGAATGAGGGTTCTGTTTTTCAGATGTATTCGTGTTGTTGAAATTTTAATGGCTACAGAATCTCGTAGAATGTTAAAATGAATCTAATGTGATGTCATCGCGAATATCTTCTTGAGATCCTGCTGTTTTCCCTCAACCATTGTTAATTTGAACCAAAGATCCACAGATCATCTGGAAGAGCATCGTTTGTTTTCTTCACATCGTGAAATTCTCTTATTCAGGAGACTATTTATCTTGAAGTACTTGAAAATTTGAAGAAATTCGTACTGAAGTTGAATGTACCGCATTGATTCATGTACTGTACCACGAACCATAGATTTGTTTGCAAAATAAATCGTGAAAATTATCCTCAAATCCCTCTAATTGTAATGTAATAATTTTTCCTCAAGTGTGTTGCGTAATCGCTCATATTTTTGTCGAAATTTTTCGAAAAATGTTCACTTGTTGAACAAGTACTGTAGATCCGTTGTACAGAACCAGTCAGGTTAGATAGTTTTCTCGTAGTTGGATGAGGCATGGAGTTGGTTATGTGGAATACATCAGATACTCATTGGCTGGCTGCAGAGGTTATCTTATTCAGCTCGAGTCCTGCATAAAATACTGTTTTGAGCTTGGAGTTTGCTGAATTGGGGCTCGGGTATGACTCAATGCTGGTGTGGCAGACGTCTGCATGGGGTACCCAATTATTCAAGGATCCAAGTTGAGGCTCGGGAAAACATCCACTGACGACTTTGGAACAAACGACAATTGAATGGAATTGTTGTACAGTACATTTTATTGCTCACGAAAAGCTTCTATGCTCGGATTTTTCAAATACAGTATACCACAGTCCTGCCTACATCTTCTGATTAAATTTAGGTAAGGAGTGATTGCTCACATGTTGGAAAAATTAAAGTCATGATTGGATTTTCGCCGCCAAAATTCGTCTCTACGAATTAGTCATACTGGTGTACGGTGAGCTAGTATGCCTAGGTTGAAAACTTCCTTCTTGCGTTTTAGGCGGGATTTCGATGAGATCCGATTGTTGGTCGCGTATTGAACCAGCTTCGAGATGCCTTACTCTGCTTCAACGTCCCCCTCCCTGCTGGTTGTTTCTCGGTTCCGGAGGGTTTTTGCCCGACTGGTGTATGTACGGCGGAATCGAGTTTTCATGTTGCAGATATGCGCGTCTTGGACGAAATCCAATTTAATGCATAAAAATATTCGTGGGGAAATCGATAAAACAAAAAACACGATATACTGTACAATATTATTCGCATAAGGAGAACGTTGAAATGAGAGAGTGCAGGGGAATCCTTCCGTCACCAAAATCTTACTTTTTTTCCAACAACTTGTCAGAAAATTGATGGAAAATGCCGGAAAAATTTTCGGGACAAGCCTGGAATATTACTCTTAAAAGTGGAAATTCTTGTCTTTCTGCTTCCGGGTCATCTAATGTAACCCGTGGCTGCAGTAACTGAATTTGCAGTACCCATGAAATATTTTACTCAAATGCAAATTAATTTCCTCGAACAAATTTTGCTCTATTGCTCCTGGTGATCACTAATGCTTTAAAAATCTTAGACACGGAACACATTTGAAGGATATTTTACGAATTCAATCATCACGGATCCTTCGATATGTATAAGTGAATGTCTATTTTTCTGGCCCCTGTGAATTCAATTCGGAACCCCGAAACTTATGCATTTAGCGACAAATATACAGTATTTACGTATATTGAAGAAAAACGTCGTGCGGTTGGAAGATTCTATTTCGCGAAGGAAATGCCGGAATGTTTGAGTCGACTGGAGAAATTTCTCGCTCGCACAAGCCTGACTTGCGATTATAAACGTTAGGAATACTGTACCCAGGAAGATGGAGTGGACGAGCGATGCTTTCAGAAGATGCCGGGATTCCCCTCTTTATTCCCTCTCTCTCTCTCTGAATCGTGTAAAAAATTCTGCTTTTATTACTAGAACTTTCATAAAAAATTCTTCCTTACTGCCTCACGCTTGTCGAGGTGATGTGAATCGTCGACGAGCCCGTAGCGGGGAACGAAGGTAAGAACCTCATCTTAACGAAAGAAATGGGTTCTTTGAATGCGATTCGAGGGTCACCCCCGTGGAACGCCATTCACTTTCTGGCGGAAGCCCTTGCGAGCTTCGCATTCTTGTCGAGCCAGTTCATAAAATCCTCGTCCCTGTAATAGCCTCAAGACGGTACAAATCACGGACGACTCGTCATTATCTCGGTAATTGACGCGAAGAAAGAAACTTGCTGTGAGCTGATGAAGACGAGTTGGTGCAGCGGGAAGAGACCCGGAGGTTTCCTCCACTGCGTGTCAGACCAGATTTTTTAATATCATACCTTTTCATCGAAGAATTTGAAATATCGAAAAATCTCTGATAGCGAAGTACAGTATTTCGAGATTTTAAAAAAGTTCGTAGTGAATTTCATAATACAATCTTTCGAATTTTTTTGCCTGTAGCTTCCCAAAGTAATTTCGAAATTGTTTCTCGGATTATCTATATTTTTTTTTTCGACGGAGTACGGACTAATAAATCGCGTCTTTCTAAGTAGCGGTTGTCGTGTATGAAAATGCCCGGACTTTAAAGCAGTATCCTTACGGTGATATTCAATTTCTAATTACTTTTAAATTTTCCAGATGCGATAAATTAGTTTTATAAACTACAGGGAACTAATGATGCTTCTTCGGGGATCAGATTCAGTGTTCATAGGACAATCAACCGCTTTCGTAACTTCGTTCGGAATTTGTGACTGAGTTGAAAGCGGAATTTTGAAATCAATTCACTAGTGTGTAACGTAGTGACGATTGGTTCTTAAATGATACAGTAGTTAGGATCATTCTGTCGATGTGTGTGAATAGTGTTATTCTAAGTCAGCTCGGGTTTGAAATAAATCATTTCATCGAAAGAACGTCTTCCTGATGCAATCTGAGAAAAAAAAAGTGTATTGTAGCATCAAGAGGCTGAAGCAAAGCGTAACCAAGCCTTTTAAAACTAGGTTCGCGAGAAGGAAAACAAAAAATGTATATCAAAGAATGAGAACGAACCCATTTGTTCAAGAGAGCCCCTCCTTTTGTCTCAGGCAAGAACACGAAGCGCTGGGTGCTTCCTAGAGAGTGCCTAAGTCTCGCAGCTTTAATACAACCCACAGGGGCACTTTCCGGGGGCACCTTTTCCTCCCGTTTTTGAATGTTAACGCTGGCGGGCTGGCATAATTCCGTGCTTTAATGAACGAACGAACGAACGTGGGGGCTCCCCCGTTGTGCACCCTAATGAGCGGAAGACAAAAGCCTCGTGCACGACGTTCGATCCGCAGGCAGGGCTTGGGAAAATCTCTTCTCACAGAGCACATTCCAATCGCTGCCCGTCTTCTGACTCGGGTACTGCTGGCGGCGGGGCTGCGAACGCCTCGGTCTTCATTGTTTCTCAGTACTGCTCCGTTAGACGACAGACTTACTGGACCGGATTTCACTGTACTATTGACCGAAAAGAACGTCTTTGCGCACCTTCTCTTCACTTCATTACATGTCATGTCATCAGAGGGAAAACCAAGAGGAAAGATAGGGTGTAGGGCGGTGCTCATAACGTCCTACCCGCTCGAACAACACGAGTGCTCTTCTAACTTACCCTTTCCTCTCTTCCCTCCACTGTGTCTCTTCAAATGGAAGCAAGTACGGTATTGTACCCACATTTTAATGCCCCTGTGCAGGTGAAATACGCGGGGGATGGAATAAGAATGAGCCAGAAAAAGTCTCAGCAATGGACGAAAGTTCAGAAATTTCAGCTTGGCTGGGGGTTAATTCTCGATGAAAATTATTTCCAAAATGTTGAAAGAACGTAACTGGCTCATCCCAGTCTTTGAATGAGGGTTCTGTTTTTTCAGATGTATTTGTGTTGTTAAGATTTTAATGGCTACAGAATCTCGTAGAATGTTAAAATGAATCTAATGTGATGTCATCGCGAATATCTTCTTGAGATCCTGCTGTTTTCCCTCAACCATTGTCAATTTGAACCAAGATCCGCTGATCATCTGGAAGAGCATCGTTTGTTTCCTTCACATCGTGAAATTCTCTTATTCAGGAGACTATTTATCTTGAAGTACTTGAAAATTTGAAGAAATTCGTACTGAAGTTGAATGTACCGCATTGATTCATGTACTGTACCACGCAACATAGATTTGCTTGCAAAAAAAATCGCGAAAATTCTCCTCAAATCCCTCTAATTGTAATGTAATAATTTTTCCTCAAGTGTGTTGCGTAATCGCTCAAATTTTTTTCGAAATTTTTCGAAAAAATGTTTACTTGTTGAACAAGTACTGTAGATGCGTTGTACAGAACCAGTCAGGTTAGATAATTTTCTCGTAGTTGGATGATGCATGAGTTGGTTATGTGGAATACATCAGATACCTATTGGCTGGCTGCAGAGGTTATCTTATTCAGCTAAAGTCCTGCATAAAATACTGTTTTGAGCTTGGGTTTGCTGGATTGGGGCTCGGGTATGACTCAATGCTGGTGTGGCAGACGTCTGCATGGGGTACCCAATTATTCAAGGATCCAAGTTGAGGCTCGGGTAAACTTCCACTGACAAATTTGGACCAAACGACAATTGGATGGGGTTTTTGTACATTTTATTGCTTACGAAAAGCTTCTATGCTCGGATTTTTCAAATACACCACAGCCCTGCCTAAATCTTCTGATTAAATTTAGGTAAGGAGTGATTGCTTTACATGTGGGAAAAATCAAAGTCATGATGGATTTTCGCCGCCGAATTCTCTACGAATTAGTCATATTCGTGTACGGTGAGCTAGTATGCCTAGGTTGAAAACTTCCTTCTTGCGTTTTAGGTGGATAAAGCTACTCTAGGCTAACAACCAGCGCATAACTTGGTCGAAGCTCTACGGAATGAGACGAAGTTGCAGGGGGAGGGACGACCAACAAAGAGCCAAGGCCTCCCAAAAACGGGCTGACCACATACAACGTATGTGTGTGTGTGCCCCGGCGTGGACTGCTTATTACCATAGATATGACGGGGCCCAAGGGTGGCCTCGGGGTTGGCCCATTATTCAAATTACGCGCTCGTTGCGCTGTCTGTGTCTTCAAGAGGGGCGAACAATCCGCGTCCCGACGATCTTTGTTTCGCCAAAGGGGGTTAACGTTTCCCCTTTTTTTACCGACCGTTGAACGCGTCAAAATGGAAACCTGCGACTCACCCTCGAGTCTAACCGGCGCCCGGCGTTAACAGCCCCAGAACACTTGTTATGCCACACAGACGGCAACCAAACTTTTTTTTTCCTTCTTTCGCCGCCCCCATGTTTCTTCCTATTTCTATTATTATTTTTTTATTTTTGCGGGGAACCGTTTCACGGCCGGTGGCGTTGATTCGTTATGCAGCACTTCAAAGTTGTCCTCGTGTGTCATTATAAATTAGTGTTGGATTGTTTTCTGTGCGGTAATTACGCCTTCAGGCCTCTGATGAAAATGTCGCTTATTTTGAGCTTCTGATCCATAAGTGTTTTAATTTAATGTGTGCAAAAAACTTATAATATTTCAGTGTTACGTTGTGTTAAGCTTTGTTGTTGATGTTGAGTAAGACTAAGCTAGTCCATAGGTCAGGAGGCAGACAGCTCTCTGAAGTTCTTTGTTGAGGCAGAAATCATGCAAATTTGGTTTCTAAATGTCTTTTAAAAACTGTTCGGTGAATTTTGAAATTTAGAATCATTTTTGTGCTAAAGAAACGTTAATCATAAAGTACTGCACCTTGGGTAATCTTAATCTACCCACATTGTTGCAGTTAATCAGATGAATTACGGTTGGGTGTATTTTATGCTTCAATTTCGGCGATTTTGATGATGGAATGCAATTATTAATTGTAACAAGAAAAAGAGGCGTTTTCATTTTTCGAAGGTCTTAACATTTTCTACCGCTTGCTTGCGTACTCTCACTTCTGTAAGGTGAAAGTAAAGAATAGTTTTAGATAGAAATAATATCGACAATAATAGCGAGATCTTGAGACTGCTGAAGTTTTTCTGAAAAATTAAATAAAGCTACGCAATCGCCAACAGAATTTCGAACTTCTGCTGCGTAGGGGTCTTTGAAAGGAGTATATGATATTATCAACTATCGAGTGATGCTTTCAGTTCGGCTGTTCGTTCATGAAAGCGCTTAGGAATATCTGAAACGTGAAATAGACTAGTCTTTTCTCAAACTTTTAAAGCGCGCATATATCCTGAATTTACAATTTTTAGTCGCGTTGCGAAGAGGTCCTAGGTCCTTACTGCTCACGGAATATGAACACCTGTCTTATCGACTAAATTAGCCCCAGAGTCGAACGGATGTCGTAAGGGATTATGTTATTTCGAGTCACCTGGAAAAGAATGCCGCTACTGTTGGGTCGAGCAATGAAAGCCGGGGCTTTTTTTTTCTTTGTCACGGATCCTACCATTTTCGAATCACATCATCTGTTCAGTAGCCGAGGCAGGTTTCCCCAAACAGCTCGTTAGGTTCGTTCCGAGGAATCTTGATGGCGAACACTCACCTACTTTTTATTCTCGTCGTGATTGAAAGAACTCCTCAATTGGGTATCGCCTCCTTCGAAAAGTTGCCCTGAACGTGGCCTTCTACGTTGCACCAGAGCCTTGTTTCCTAATTCTCCTCTTAATCGCTGAGACCTACAAAAAAGAAGCTGCTCGCGGTCTTGAAAAATTTTCTGACGCATTGATTATTTATATTTTATACTGTAATCTGAAAAGAGTGAGGAGTTTTGATAAACATTGGGCACCGTACAGCACTACAGTTACGCCTCGATAACTTGAACTTCGCTTAGTCGAATACATCCTTATGTCGATTTTTTCCGGCCCCTGTCTGAATTCCATTTGAGACATTAAAAAGCAATGCATTAAAAAGCTCTCTAACGTAAAGGCTCTCCCCCCTCGAACCTCTGTAGCTTGAATTTTCTGGAGGCCTTCTGGCTTTTATTTTATTGCCACAGGGAAGAGAAAAAAGATGACAATGTGACCTGATATGCTTTGAAAATAAGGAAAAGAATGATAAGAAAGAAGTGGGCAAATTAACCCTTGCATCCAAGTTCAGCATCCTGGTCAATATTTAAAAAGTAATGTAAGGCCCAAAATATCCCCAGTTGAAAGTTCCTGTAATTCTTCTTTCTTCCCCCCCCCCCCCCCCCAACAAAAATGCTTGTTTTGTAATTGAAAATCTCTCTGACTTGGCTTTCTTTAATTGTCCCTTGCAGTTCGACTTTATTGCATATTATAACCGGAACCAAAATATAGGACCTAACCTGATCTAACCCAACAGACGAGCACAAATGCTGTATCATGAAACCCATCTAGTGCTAATCTTAACTAAATATTTAAGATCGGATCTTTTGAGACGTGCTATTTTAGTTGTACCCATTTCGATTACCGTGCTGCGCCTCAAATATTAAACCAAGGATTTTTAATTACACTTCAAGGATGAAAGGTGCAGTAGGGTTCGTTTTCAAGGCAAGTTCAGTACAGGATTACTTTTTGCGGAACAACTTCAGGTTGCAGTTGAACCCTCGTAAGTCGTAACCATCACAAACGAGCTGTTATTGCACATGGCGAACCACTCCCTCGTATATTATGAAATGACACCTTTATTTTCGCTTTTCATTTGTTCACAAATATTTTAGGCCGTTTCTACAGAAGCTTGAAGGAAGAAGGAAGTTCATGAATAGAACTTTCATCCGGTCCAAAAAAAAATTTAGTCTAACGGTTTGATAGCATGCTGTGCATACAGTATTTTACCGTGCTTTGCTGATCCTGTTACAGTGCTATTCCAATGCTGACCGCTTATGAAAGATTTCGTATTTCTTCACTGGGAGTTTTTTCAGTGTCCTTCGTTTGCCTGAAAATCGCGACGTCTTATTTTCTCATAATTTACTGACGGCTCATCATAAATGCAGTACCTTGTGATACTTTTGGATGATACAAATGTATATTTTTATTGAAATGTGCGTTGAAGTTTTCGAAGTGGAGCATATTGATAGCTGGCATATTCTGGACAGATCTTTGCAACCGTTCGAATGATTAAGGCGAATCAAATGGGAAGGGATTTAATTCCTCATCGATTCTTGCTCCAAATGAAGAAAAGGCAGCTTTCCACGCATCAAATATCAGAAAAAAAAATCAGACTTCATTTCTCGGGTGGATTTCGAAAATAGCGCTGGGCTTATTCAATGAATATATCTTAAAAAAAACTGAATACGAACAAGTTCGAGTCGCCATTATGCACTCGGAAGGATGGAACCTGCATTAGGAAAACCGATCGTAAAATTGCTCTTGCAGTCGTTAAAGTTTCATCTCATCTTGGCAATTTTTATGGATCATCAAAATTGTGTTGTCCGAGGAGCTCCGTAAATTGCCTTGTGTACGATCTGTAACATTATCCGAAAAAGATGGTTAAAAATAAGCCTAACTCTTCTCTCCTTGTCGATAATCAGCCGAACGAGTGGGCGATATTTTTTATTTTATTTTATTAAGAACGAAAAAAAAGTTTGACATCGCATCCGAGTCGGTTTGAGGAGGGCTCTGTGCTCGGAGGCAGATGTTGCTATGGGGCGAATGCCGGTGAACATGTTGGATATTTCAAAGCCCCCGAACATCTTCGTCGAGATTTGCTTTGGCTGGCGGGGAAATTCTTTTCTATTATTACCATCTCGCGGTTTGAGGCGGCGTGTTCGCGCCTATGGCGGAATTCCAGGCGTTCTTGGGCACGCGGGCGGAGAAAACAAGACAGAAAACAAGAAGAGGAGAGAAAAAAAAGAAGTAAGAAGAAAAACTTGTAAGAGACGAGAATGCGTGTGTTTTGGTGGGCAGGAACGCGAGGGGTTTTTTAAATATTGAGATTGGGCCTTGTAGGAAGGAAGTGATGGGAGAGGGAACGAAGGAACGTTTGACGAGAGCGAGGCCTTCTCGTACTTACTTTCCGAGATCCGTTTTGAAGAAGACTGGGGGGAAAAAAAGAAGAACTTCGCCCATTTTTCGCTTCGAGTCTTGGCTTCAACTGTATGAGATTTATTTTTGGAGTTCTGTTCTCTTGGGCTCGTCCTTCTGGAAATTTATTTTAGACGAATTCCTCTCACTCCAAAGAGATTCGACTGTAGAAATGAATGAGTTTGAGGAAAGGCTCATTCGAGACCCAAAGTAAATTCTGGCTTCCAACGTAATATCGTGTCATTTTTGGCGATCGGTTGACTGAAGAAAACTGTAGAAATGAACGGATTTAAGGAAATGATCATTCCGAAGGCGAAGCAAATTTTGAATTTTATCGATTGTCGTATCGTTTTTGGCAGTCGGTTGAAATCTGTCGACGTGTGGCGTGAAATAAAATAACGAAAATTTATCCTGCTGTTTGTATCCTAACTTATTTCCAACTAGAGTTAATATTTCACTGTAAAACAAATTATAGGGGTCCAAAGAAAGAATCACTTGGGACTCAACAAAGACAATTTTCCTGGCTTTCCAAGGAAAAATATTTCGCCTTTTAAATTTTATTGATGTGACGAATCACCTAATACAGTACCGTTATCCCAAGAATAAAATCCGATCAATATCTATGAAATTTTACAATTCAAGCAGCTGAATGAGCTGGAACGCATTCATTTTTAAAGCGTCATTGTCTACTACGCAGAATCTTCAGGAAAAAAATCGCATGAACTGTTTCTGCTTGCAATCGACACAATTTCCGCGCAACGAAGTAGAATTACCCCAGAATCGACACCGCGTTACGCACTGGGATGGATGCAAATTAGTTCAGCCAGGACACGCCTAGCCAGCTGTAATGATCAGTTTCATCCGGTTTTTCGTGGCTTTTAGCTTTCCTCGTCACAGTTTCCGATTGAAGGAATCCATTTCGAATGGGAGGCAAAAGCTCGTCAGGCAACAATGAATAGACTTTTCCCACTGAATTTAAATAATTGTATGGCAAAGCCAACCAAATGCTCGTAATGGCATAAAGGCTTCACCAATTGGTAGGAATTCCCTTGATGTAATGGAATCGTAAACAAATGCACCTCCTTATACTGTAGTATCAAGTCTCTTGATGTTTCTGTTCATGGTTATTCGTGAACGAGTGCTGTAAATTCAAATAGAAAATCATCTTATTTAATATTATTTGCTTCCGGTAATATTTTTGTAGATCCGGAATAAAATGTGTGGAAAAAAATTGCATTCCAGAATACAGTACTGTACTACAATACCTGAAAATTTTCAACAAGCTTCTAAATTAGAAATTTACGTCCAGGCGTCTCCAACAAAGATTTTTATTTTCACTAATAAAATTTACTATAACTTGAGATATCCTATGAATAGTTCGCAGTTTTGGGGAAAATTGAAACCAATCGCAGCTAACCCACAAATGAAAAGGATCTTTTTGCATGCCAATTTCTTCCGAGCCGTTTTTTTTGGCGCACAAATGTTTTTTTTTGTAGTGAAGCATCAATGCGGAACAGCTACTGTGCAGTACTCTGTTCAAATACTGTACAATACTTATTTTTGAGTCCGCTGACTATTCTTCCAGAGTTACTGTACCATTTTGCTATACATTTTGTTACAGCAGATATTATTTTTTTTGCTGATGCGACATGGACTTAATCATCTCGCCTCCTCAAAGTTTTTTCATGATTTTGTTATGGTATTTTCGTGAACAAAAGAACTACCATGTGTGGTCCAGGGCATTAATATCCGGGTTTTGTCGTGTATTCATGGAAGGTTCTCGAACATTTTCCTCGTACTGTACTTCAGTCGTTTCTGCCTTTTGTTCTCCCCTTACGCAGCATTAATGGCAAACAAAACACGAATGAGAAATTGCACTGGCGTGTGTATTGAATAAACCAGCGGAAACGGGAAAACAACAGTGACTTGTACGAAAGGCGCGCATGTGCTCATTGCGCTCGTGCCCGAGTTTTCGACGACGACGACGACGTCGACGATGACGAAGGCGTTATCGTCGCCTGAATAAGCGAAAGAAAGGACGAAAAAAAGAAAGTGTACAAGTTTGGAAGAAAAGTCTCTCCCTAGGCCAGGAGTCCCTTGATCCCCCCACCACTTCCACCCCGGCGGGGATTTTTATTTTGGAGAGCCCAGGGTCGATATCCCTCGTTTCTTTTGCCTCCGTTGCCCTGTTTGATCACCGGTCGACATTTTATGACCGCCACGCGTCGGAGGGTAAGGAAAGGAAAAGAAGAACAGGGAAAAAGCGAGGTTGGAGGTTATTGCTGCGAGAGTGTCGGAATTCCCGACGGAGTTTTCGTAATTTTCATCCCCCTTTCCCACCTCCGTGGAAAGCGATCAAAGCTTCGCTTTCATTTCAAATCTTGATTGAGGCCATCATTCAATAAGCAGTTCGACTCTCTGTCTACGAAGAATTCCAAAAAGTTTGTTATACTGAAAAAAAAAATCTTTGTAGGCAAGATGAATATGGAAAGGGAGATAGTCCACCTGACGCTGACCATGGGGGTCTTTTGTTTTTTTGGCCATCGGGTTCGGGTTCCAGTTGAGTTGCATTTTACGATTTCATCAGAGTTGGATATCGCATCCAAGTTTAAGTCAAAGATTAACAGATTTCAGGCGACTTTAATTTTTCAATCAGACTCGAAACAAAGATTTGAAAGTTACCGAAAACAAAAAGGGAAATTTATATTTACTATTTCACAAGCGTGAATCGCTCGATAATCGAATATTTCCTAATACAAACTTTATCTGCCTTAACCCGAATGTAAATAATCAAGTGTCATCAACCTAATCTAACGTGTTGAAAATTGACTTGCCCTACTTGAAAGTAGGCGCGTGAGGTGACTCGGAATAAACGGAAGAGATAATTTCTCGTGGATGTAATTTTTTGAATTTTATGAGAGAGCTTATTGAGGAGAAAAATCGCTGAGAGGACCCTTTTGAATAAAATTGAAGTTCCTGTAATGTGGGGCATACAAAGTTGTGATTCTAGTATTTCGTTTCTGTACACAAAAGACCGAATGCTTAAAAGTCAGCTGTAAATTTGACGAAAAATCGAAAATGGGCTTCTGCATTATTCATTTCGATGATTTATATCGAACGTTTTGTGTTGAAAAACAAAATAATAGTTGCAATCGAGTTGAAAATTTAGAAATGGCGAATGTTGCGAGGCGAAGTCTGATGACACGGCTACAGTGTTTAGAATTAGAATGTTTTCGCATATACATTACTGTATGTAATGAACGCTGTAATTTTCATGTAGGGCTATGTTTGTGCTTCCGTGAAATGATTTTTAATTTAAATTATGTCTCGGATTTTTCTAAAGAGACCGATCATCATATCCCAAGAATTTCAGAGACTAATACTTACGGTTGATAATCCGAGTTGAGGAATTCACAGCGATGCCCTAATTTCGAGTCCTGGTCCTGCATGCGTTTCTTTCTTTCTTGCTTATTTATGCACATTCTTGCAGGAAGAAATGTCTGCTTCCCTGCGTGCATGTGTTTTTTGGACACCCTGTAGGGGTGGCACAAAACCGAGGGAAGCATCGTGAGGAGGGGGATGCGCCACATGAGAAAAGTGGGAAGGAGAAAAGGAGAGAATGGAAAAGCGCGCACGTGAGTGTCGACCCCCTGGGCGGGGGGTGGGAAATTGGCACACTTTGCCCTAGTTTCTGCGTGGGTTGCAATGTGTGTTTGTAGGGACTAGGGAGGGGAAAAGGGGGGGTCGAAATTTTTATGCTGACTGGATTTTGCCAGCAGGGACAGAGACGAAGGAAGAGAAGCAGGGGAATATGGTTTGGGCTCCTGCGTCCGCGGCCTGTTGTGCATTGCGTAGGTCCGTCTGGTGCTAGTTTTTGTGCCAGAATCGAATTTTGTTTTCTCAGCGGGGGAATTCTTAGTTTCTTGTATATATATATTTTTTTTCTGAAGAGATTTTTTGCCCTTTTCATCAGCATTCCCCACGTCCTCGGAACGTATACGTCCAGGATTTCTTTCAAACTGAATTTCGGACCGAGAAGTATTTCACTGATGAGTAAAATACAAAACACGAAAAACGTCAATAAATTTTGCTTTTCGAAAGCCGCTAAATCTTGATTTGCAATTCCACTTGTGAAGAACTATCCAAATTTCTTGCAACATCGAGGAAAATACATGACATCGGGTGAAGAAAGCATCGTGCTCAAGAAATTTCGAAATAATATGAAAATTAATTATGGGAAACCCATGTTGCAAATTAAAAATGAAGAACCTTTCTTCGAAGATCGAAGTAGAATTCACGCATCGTGGAAAATACTGATTTTAAATCAAACCCCCCCCCCCCAAAGTCGAATCAAGAGACCAGCAAAAAAAAATGTTTTCGACTTCAAGAAACAAACATATTTTTTCGCAAGAAAACCTAAAAGAATTGCAGAAAATTGCAAATGGGGATGTTCTGGGCCTTAACTTGCTTCTTACATGAGTTCATAGCATGTTGAACTTGGAGGCTGGGGTTCATTTGTTCAATACTTCAATTAGTCTTTCACTTCCTTTCAAGACTCATCAAATGACTTGTCTCTTTCGTATGTCAAGAAAATAATAGCCGAAAGGTCTCAGAAAATTCGACCGACAGAGGTTTCAAAAAAAAAAAAAACTTCGAGTTAGGGAGGTTTTTAATGCATTGTTTCTAACGGAGTTCAGACTGACTTTGAAAAATTCGACTTATCGAGGTTCAACTGAAATTAAAGGCAATTCTTGTGACTTGGAAGCTAATCGCGAACGAAAATTTCCATGAGGGTTTTTGATAATTCGAATGGAAGTTCCGCTTCAATCCCGGTGATCATTTTTCGAATCGGAATCATATTTTTGGAATACAGTATTTTGTCGGTGACGATTGTAGGATACCGTATTTCCTTAGAAATGCCATGCTGTTTGAATCTAGCCCTTCCGCTGTTTCTCTTGGGAGTATGAACGACCTGTTCGGAACTACAGAATAAACGGGATGGAGTTCAAGCACCCGGGGACGTGGTTCTTCGGTGTAAGAGCGAGCAGTGTAAAAGAAGTTGAAATACTTGAAACGTAAATTTATTCTCCACACCACGGATGAACTCTTGTTTATTCACGACTAAAGTGGAACCCTATGGGAAGGCCTGTATATGTAAGCGCAAACACGTTGTAATCTCGCATCTTCTCGGCGCCGTCGGTTCCCTAAAAATAATTTGAGCGCTGTTCCTTGCACCCGACTTGACTCGACACCATTTCCTGGATTTCTTCCGGAGAAACTCTGGAGACAAACGCATTTCCGCCTGAATAAACCGCCTATTTTCTTATTTGAATTTCACAGAAAATACTGTACTGTAGTTGTAATCCATCTGCGAAAAGAAAGGGCGGGTATATCTCCGTCATTCTATTAAAGAACGAATATGCATTTTTCCATTACACATTTATATCCGTTTTTGTGTTAAATTCACTGCATTAATTTCCTGAAAACTTTGGATATTTTCTTTGGAATTTCGAAGAATGAGAACCGTGCATACAATTTTCACAATCATTGTCCTTGACCATCAGCTGTTCGAAGAAGTCAACTTTTCTGGAATTTATATGACATATTTTTTATTTGATCCAACGAGAAATGAATAACGCGCGGTTATAAACAGTGTTTAGCCACTTTTTTTCTGCGCACTACGTTTAAGCCGCTTTTTACGCTTTCTTAGTCGACGGTTCTTTTTAAAAAGCCGACGAACTTTTTAGAAAAACAAACCACAATAAGAACCGTTGGCATTTACGAAAAAAAAAATAAAATCCGAAATTTTCTTCCCGGTTCTCCAGGATATTTATTTTCAAGACTCTAAGGACGATTTCCGAAGTCCGTGGATGTGCTTATTCAGCACCGTGTTTTCCCAAGGAGCTTTGCTTCTTAAACACTGGGAGGGGCTTTTCGCCTGCGTAGGAGTCGGAAATACGCGCAGAAAGCGTCGAGGGAGAGAGAAACGTTCTTTGCACTACTGTATTTTCTGCGCGGATTCTTGGACAAACAGCACATTGAAATCCCTTTATAGATCATTATTTATCACCTTGCAGTTCAATATTTATTTCACGGGAAACCCCTTGACGCGAGTGTTTTTTTTTTCAACATGAAATAAACCCGGGATGACTCGTTTTTCTAGTAAAACGCTTTCATGCGCGCAATGATGCTTCTCGGAAGTTGTTCAAGCGGTTTACGGTATCCACTTTCTTTTCGCAGTTGAATAAAGAAGTATTGAACATTTTCGAGAAAGTCGATTGATTTCTATCCGCTCTTTTCTAAGTTCTTTTTTTCCAACAATTTGGGAAAATCGTTGTCTGCTCACTTGAGCCTAGAGAGTGAAGAGTTCCATGGAAACCGATTTGAATTTTTGTTTAGGGTTTCACGTCGGTTTCGCCTCTTCCAAATCTTCAAAGTCAATTGGCAAACCAATTGACCACTGTTTTAACGAGACATTTCAGAATTGATTTAATTAATTCTAAAATGACCGTGTATGAAAATGTTGCGGTCAACAGTTTAGGGGCTTGTGGCCGATTTATTTATTTCTCCGCATACAATTAAAATAAATTCAAAGGAGATAAAAGTGAAACAAAAACAAAAATGATGCGGAAAGTGTTCCGGAATGATGTCGGTAATATAATTTCAATTTCCGAACGTCTGCAATGCTCTACGTAGTTTTTTTTTTTAGAAATTGAAAAGTTAATCTTCGCGATGAAATTGGGCACCTCATGTTACTGGCGTGGAATCGAGGCAGTTCATCTTCACGACCTCGACTCGATTTATTTTTTGGATCCCCAATGTGGCGTTTATTTTCGCGTCTTTTGCTTTTGAATTGATTCAGAAACGTTTCCCACACACCTGTTGAAAGGAATTCATGCGGGTTCACGTTGCTGGGACACGACACAGAAAGAGTGAGGGGGAGACCAGTTCTTTCCCGATGCGAGTTGTGTGATAAACGCCAAGCTGTTCGGAAATTCTGATTTGCCCTTTAACTGCGCCAACGCGAGAGACTGGGAGGATGTTTTAGCATGATATTTTTTCTTCCATTTTTTTCTTTTCATGAGGAGGCTGTTGAATGTGCTTTAGGTGCAGCCCGTGTGGCTGCATTCGTAGAATCCGTAACGAGTGAATAAATCCCTGCGTTTTGCGTTGAGAAACGAAGCATGGAAAATTTTCGGAGTCGTTGTTTCTTCGGGGTTTCTCGACGCGTCGAAGTTTCGACGGCAGCATTTTACAGTACCGTCAACGATGAACATGTCATTCGGGGATTTTTTTTTTGACGTTGCATTCCGAGTAATTTTTACTGTTGCTTTATCTTTTCGGGGTTTCACTTTATTGTCGGCTTGTTTCTTTGCTTTACTAAATTATTTAGTATTGAGTCTTGGAGCGTTTCTTACACTTTTTGAGCAATTGTTGGTTCATTTGATCTTGACGCTTGTCATTGTCCCAATTGCAAGGAATTTTTACCATCGCTTTAGCTCTGTGAGGTTTCAGTTTAATGTGGCACATGTGACATTGCCGAAGCAAATTATTCAACCTTATTTACGTATTTTATGATTTCGTTTTCACAATTTGAACTCAAGTTTTTCATGGTTTACCAACAGGCATGGAATTTGGCTTGGTAAACTAATCTGTGGAATTATTCCTTTTTATTTTTTTATTTTTAAAATTTTTTTAATAACTCAAATACTGTAGTATGAATAGTTTTCTCCGTCTTCGGGATGTTTTACTTGAAATTCTATGGCTGCCTTTGTTCTGTGAATTTCTCTTCTTTTCTATTCGAATTCTTGAATACATTTTTGTATATCCTCCCTGAAAAAAATCTTGGCTCACGTGATTTGTTCAGTATGTTTTGTTAAGTGGCACGAAAGACTCTGTCCAATTTACTTGGACATTTTTATATTTTTGTATTATAATTGATTGTATTTTCACATTTTGGGTAGGAAAGTTTCAGATTTCACAGAGCTATCCTTGCTATTGAGCAAATTCCGTTCATGACCTCAATAGGACTAATTGAATTATCAGAACTACTAAAGCAGCTTTCCGAGTTCGGCATCCGCGGAGACACATGATCAACGGTGATTCGTGAGACATTGAACCCTGGTACCCAATCGCCGAATCAAACAAAGGCAGTATCATGACTCGGTCGTAAAAACGTTATGTGTAAAATTTGATCTTTGTTTTGTTGAAAATGATTTGCATCCAGACTGCGAAACGCTGGAGCAAGCTTTCATTAGGTACCGAATTGCAACGAATTTCTGAGGCGTTGATGTTTTGAGAACGGTAGAGTTTTATTGACCCTAGAAATTTGCTTGCATGTTTTTCTTTTTTTTTTCTCCTATTATGGTGGGACCGACGGCATGAACAGCTTCAGCATTTCTTACAGCTTAAAAATTTCTCGTGTGCCCCCTCGAGTGTGAAAAATTCGTCTTTATTACCTGCATGACCCAATATTAATCCTTGCAATGTTCCTGGGCTTGAATTGGGGCCGGTTTGGTCAATGACGATCTGAATCGCGTGTTCATAATTGTGGCTAGTATGGATCTAGCTTTTATGTCATTTTATGTCTGATGAACTTCTCATCATAGTTACGATGTTTGTACCATTTTACATGAGCTCATTGGTGGATTTCAGTGGATTTTGTTGTTGCGTGATTTATACTTGTAACTGCTTGTGGATTGCGGTACATGAACTTGGCTGTGGGCACGTTACTTTACCCTGGAATAGGTTTCTATTTCTGCATGGATTGACCATGGTTACGCAGTGTTGGATCACGTTGAATCTGATGGGAGTTAGGTTTAGTCAATAATGACCAGGATTGTCGGGTGATCGATGTTACGCCACATGTGAAATTTCTATAAAAGATGGAGATTTTCATGAGCTGATATGTGAGTGAATATCAATTACGGCGTTTTTTTTTTTTTTGCTGAAAAGAGTCATTGTAAGTTACAGTACATCACTCTTAATTTAGTCAGGTGGAGCAACTGTGTTCGGATTTCGTGGTTGTGGCCAGTATGGATCTAGCTTTTAAATCACGTGGTGTGAACTTTTCATCAAACTTTGGCAAATTGTTACATGAGCTTTGCCGTGGGCGAGTCGAGTGGGGCGTTTATAATTGACTCTAGCTGCACTGGCATTACATTATCCTGAATTTACTCGGGCTGAGCAACCGTGTTCAGATTACATGGGCACTGACCGTTTAATTTAGACCTTGCTTCAGTCACAGGAAATGCCGTGAAGGCTGTGTTCCTTCGAGAGAGGAAGAGAGAAAGAGAGAGAGAGAGAAAAAAAGAAGAACTTTTGGTATTTTTCTGGCGGATATATCGGTCTTAATTCCAATTCCCTTCTTGTGTCCCCCCCCCCCTCTTCTATCAACGCGTAAATCGGGAGTGGGGGAAATTAAACTCTTTTCGGCGATTATTAAGCCGTACGTAGGTACGCTTGAGTCGTTTCCGTCGTGTCATTGTTGCATTCGCGTGTGGAATTGAAAAATGGGATCCCTCTTCCTGCCCCGGTCGTTTGTTCATTCGCTCGCCCATCCGTAATACGCGCATAGGATGCTACGAAAGTTGTGCGACTTCTTTTTTTTTTGTCCGTGCCAATTAATTTTTTTTTCGTCCCCCGGATGTACTTTACTATTCGTGTAAGAGTTTTTTTTTTGCGAGTCAGAAGAAAAAACATAATTTATTTCTCCGAAGATTAAGGCGGTACAAACAGTGAAGAATATATTTTGTTGTTGGTCGTCGCAGTGACATTTTACTGGTAGACTCTCTCTACAACGATTTTCTCTGCATTACTGTTTTTGGTTCCATAGTCATAAGGTGCAATAATAAGATGAGATGGGTTCTACCCATTTTATAGGGTTTATCTGCAAGAAAAGTCTCTCTCCAACGAATTTTTTCCCTGGTTCCGTGGATTTTGTTATTGAGAGAGTGTAATTCAGCACGTGTGAGTTTGAGTAGTGGAGTAAAAATAACCTCCGTGATTAAACGCTAGACCATATTCGGTCTAGCGTTTCTTTAGTAATTGGGAAATTTTAAAACCAGAAGAAAAATTCAAAACCACGAATTTCGTCATTTGTAATATTCCCCTCACAACGAACATCAGACAGAGAGCTGTTGTTCGCAAAACACGGTTTTTGCAGAGAAACTAACGATGAAAGAACCGAACAAAATCTTTGGTTGACTGGAAAAAGTCTTGGATTCCAATGCCCGAGTAATGTACAGTACCGTACTGTGAAGTAGTGGCTCATAAAACGAACAAATGATGGTCAGAATCTAAAAGCAGGGTTTCTCGAAGCAAACGCGATGGAGTTTTATTTGTTGGACGGTCGACGTGAAATTGAAATGCATTCTGAAGAAAGCTGTTCATCTCGTAAATCGTCTGCCATTTTTCCATCTG
>CAJPEX010002963.1:0-29850 GCA_905338405.1 Notodromas monacha
CTTTTCTATTAGGAAAGTAGGAAAGTAACAGTTTGGATTAAATTTTTTGATACTAGATTGGGAGAGTGTTTACGTTGATTGTTTTCTAGGGCCAAATAAATGCGATCATTTTACTGAGAAATCCAATCAATATTTCTGTCAATAAAATGTCAATGCTGCTCTGGAGCCCAACCAAAAGCCAAAATTAAAAGTGCTGTACCAAAATTTTAAAATTTAAACTACCTGTACCAAAAGATCTATCAATTGTTCGTACGTATAGTTTCTAGATTATTCAAAGAAGATTTACTTTTGAGGATATACTGGCATGTTGAGAATTATTATTTTTGAACAGAAGGAACCTAGCATTTGAGTCAAATTTAGAGACCACAATCTCTGGATGCTGTCTTATGAATTGAAAGAAACATTTACTCACAAATTATGGATGAAAATGTTCTTATTCACATGAAGATGATAGCAAAGAATGTTATTTCAACAAAGCCGCAAAGCCGCTGAAACCCTTTAGGCAATAAAGAATGCTTCTTCAAAATCGTGAAAATTTTTGACAATATACTGACAATAACTGCAGGAACTTTGATATAATTTTCTCTTGAGATATGTTTACTTGATAACCCGATTTCTCGTTAGCAATTTCTTTCCAGCAAAAATCTTTCAACAAATCATTCAAGAATATTTGTTCAAACAAGACGTTCTCATAACATTTGTTGGAAAAAGAAATTGTAAAACAATTTTTCAGAGTGAGGTTTTCATGTGTTTGATAAACCGTGTGCCTGTCAGAGGATCATTTTTTGAAAAAAAAAAAAGTCCAGTAGAAGTCTATATCATGATATATTGATCGGAGTAACAGCTCTGGGAAGTGCAGTGTGAGTCGCCCCTTTTATTTTTTTGCCACATGCTTTTTGCACTGTATTCCCGTCTTTCCCCTCTTCACCTTTTGTTGTGCAGAAGTCTTACTTCCACCAACGGTTTATAAATGAAGCAGGCTTGACCATAGTGTATTCAAAAGCGTGAAGCGTGCTTTGCAGAAAGTCTAGGGAGAGGAAGAGAGAAAAAAAACATCTGGAAAGCTTTTCCCTGCGCTCAATTTTTTATACTCTTGATCATGAGACGAGGGGTTCCAGCAGAAGCTGGGTTAGCAAAAGATGGCCCACTCCATTCAATACATGGCTCTGAAGGAATATTTTCATCCTGAAATGTTTCATCCCCTCTTTTGAAATGCACTTTCTTCACGGTAAGAAGTAAGATTTTTTTTCTTTATTGTCAGGAGCTCTGATGTGTAAAAATCTACATTCCAATAAACTTTTTTCTTTAAATTTGAAAGACAGGAATCCTTGCGCTGAAGATTTGGTGGGTGTTGATGAGAATTTTCTTTTTATATTCTTTTCTATGTATAGCTCTGCTTTCTGGGACTCTGAAAACTATCCAGAAGGCGTCTTGCGATGGGCAATTGCTGGAAATAGATTGTCCAGCGAACACGTCGATATCGATCCAATTTGCCCAGTATGGACGTCATTCCGTGTCCCCTGACACCGGTGGAGGACCGATTCTTTGTCCACCCGGGAGAGCCTCTAGCACTCCTACACTGTCACCAGACGTCATGGTCAAATACAATGTCACCTGCTTTGCCAGGAAGGCTTTACAGGTTTGTGGAATTTATTTTTGCCAATATTTTTTTTTTCATTTGAAATCTTATATTAATTCTCATCAAAGATTTTCTCTAAATTGTTTAATCAACTAAACTTTATCTGGGAGCAGGCTGAACACCTTGTGCTTTAATTCGGGTTTATTTATTGATTTATGCTGCAATTATTATTGTTGATATTTTGTTTTTGTTATCAGGGAAGGGAAGAAAGTGTGTGTGTAAGCGTCAGTTTTGCGGTTTCAGTTTCTGGGATGTACATTATTTTATTTTATTTTAATTTCCATGTACAGATTGTTTCCCTTTTTCCCATTCTGATGTGAAGAATATGTTTGGGTGAATATGGGTGGGGATGAGAGGAGGGGGTTTTTATGTGAGGACATTGCTTGAACCTTATTGTAAATGCTAAAAAGTGTAAAAAAGAAAAAAAGAAAAGCTAGCTGCTAAATTCAATTCATTTCTGATTAAATTTCTGATTAAAAATGTTTCCCTTCTTTGTCAAAATCCCTTGAATTTAAGATGGATTATTTTTCTGTCCAAATTTCCTTGATAAATTGTAGTTGAATCTGTTGGTCAGGTACAAAAGTTAGCAGGAATGCTTGCATCAAATTCACTTGAATGTGAGATGCAGTATTCTTTGTCAAAATTTGTTTGAGAAAAATTGTAGCTGCATAAGAGTTTTTTGGTTAGGCAAAAATACCAGGAAAGCTTACTGTGTCAATTTAACTTGAACTGGAGATGCATTTTTTTCAAAATTTACTTGAGCAAATGTGGTTGCATCTGT
The DNA here is from genome assembly GCA_905338405.1 of Notodromas monacha. Classification (NCBI taxonomy): domain Eukaryota; kingdom Metazoa; phylum Arthropoda; class Ostracoda; order Podocopida; family Cyprididae; genus Notodromas; species Notodromas monacha. Next base: position 2,421 of record CAJPEX010002963.1, read on the forward strand.
TGATCAGGCCAAAACAAAAAGCAGGAAAGCTCATTTAAAATTCCCTTAAATGTTAGATTAATTATTTTTTGTGGAAATTTACTTGAGAAAATGTGGTCGCATCTGTTTATCGGGCCAGAAATATCAGGAAAGCTTTGATTAACTGAAACACGAGATCAACTGTGGGGTTTGGTTGACAGGAAGTAAAGGTCCTTATTGACCATCACAATCTTAAGAATTGGCAAAAATGAAATAAATCGAACAATCCACAAGCTTTTTAGTTAACAACAATTAGAATCAGAAGTGGCCTGTTTGTTGAAAGTTTTTGGAGAGATTAATCTGGGACCTGACATTTTTTACATGGCGTTGAATAAGAAAATATTTGTGATTCTAAATAAATTGAACGTAAAATACCAATACTCAACTATAATTCGTCAATTTTTCCAAAGCTTTAAGATGCGAAGGTGCGAGTTTTCTGCAAACTCGCGTTATATCGGAACAAATACGACATTTTATTTTAAATCAGCTTTTTTGTTTGACCAGCAAAGAAAACTGAAATGTTTGCAGCATCCTGTTGTTGACAGAACCGTGTTCGCCAACTTTATGGCGTGTTTCTCTGCGAACTTTCGCATTCCAGATTCCGAAACTTGAAGCCGTTTTATCTCGAAGTGTCCAAGTTGACGGAGAAACATCTTGAAACCAAATTCTGTTCACACCTTGAATATTGGGCCACAACAAAAGAATTACATCTTGCAATAATAATTGTATCGGCTTTATTTTATAAATGTTCAGCAGAAGCGAATTTTTCTGTTATTTCACAACGCAGTTTATGCTGCACATTTTTTTTTCGAGAATTTCCCGGGAACGAAGTTTGTTGTGAAAAGTTCTGTCATGTCATGTCTGGTTATAAGGCGTCTTTATGAAAGTGTGCCTTGAGTTTCTGGCAAAACTTGATGGAAGAAATCAAGACGTTCGTTTTTAAGTTCACTCGGCACCTCTTGAAATTCCGTCGCAAAGGATTATGTCTTGTCATATACTTCCTGAAACTTCCAGTTTCCGATTTTAATTTATCAAAAATATTCACGAGCTTTGCTTGAGCTGTTGGAGATGGGATTCCAGCAGAGGTGTCATTTTAAAAATTGTGTTTTTTTGGTAGATTCAAATTTTATTCCCAACTCGGCAGCTTCAACCAGCTTGAAGCGGAGGAAATATTGAGCATTAAATTGAGGGCTAATCGATTGGAGTTCTGAGAATACTATGACCGATGTGTTGCTTTCAAAAATTATAGCTTTTATTCAAAAATCTTGTTCTGGTCCACCATTTTTTAAAATTATTCTTCAACATAAATACAGTATGTACTCACGTTCGCTGCACGCATTTTTTTTTTTTTAATTGGGATTGAAAATTAGAATGTGCTTAAAACTGTAATATTAAAATTGTCCTTCAAATTTTCTAAAAAATCTCTGAGTGCATCATCACCTTACAGATAAGTTGAAAAATAGAAGCAAATTATATGCAGGTGAATTTTAATTTCGATTTAGTATAAATTGATACTCATAGCTCTTGTATTTCTGGAAGTGCCAAAATTCGCGACCGAAAGCAGGAATGCGCATCTTGTTTTTTTCTGAATACGATTTTTGAGAAAAAAAACCCTTCTTTCTTGTCACGGGTTTGCAGAAATCCCATCAAGAAACTGACTGAAAATGTAATTTTGGCAATAACTTTACCACAGTCTGCTGCGAACTCTTTTTTTTTCATATCCTTCTGTTACAAAAGGATGCCCAAGAGTCAAGACGCAATTTAATGTGGGGCAAAATTTTCAAAAAAAATTACCATTTTTCGACTGGTCAAAATTTTCATAACTTCGCCTTTTACGGGAGAATGTCTCAATTTAACCGCGTGCTTCGTTCTGGGCAGGGTTTACTTTTTTCTTCCGCATCAATATTTCCTTGTGTCCTGGTGGGTTCGTTAATTGGGTTCATGATTATTCAGCCCACGTTTCCCGACGTGCACGGATCTGGTCTGTGTTGTTGCGAGAAGAGCCAGCAGTCGATTACACGTCCTGATGGCCGCCGGGCATCAGTCACAATCACGAGTCTAATTGGTCTTACACTGCCGGGAACCGAACCCAGATATACGACCCAAAACCCCCAACACGAAATTTTCCCAACACTTGTGTGAGGAAACGTGTAGTACGTCAAATCAATTTTCTCAAGATAATGTTTGTACAGGGTTGGACTAAAAAATAAAGCAAAAAGCGCAATGGATTGAGTGTTCCCTCAAAATGAATGAACCAGCATTTGGAGTAATATATTTTTTAAAAACTTGTTCATTTTTAAATGAACGTTGTTGGAAATCTTGGAGAATAACACAAGGCACATTTCCATCCTCTGGAGATCCTCCCAGATGTAGAAAATATATAGGTTATTGATATTCTTTCCTCATTTCAGTATTGTAGAAGTTGACAAAAATGTTTACATACAATGTGGATTGGCTGGCAGCAAAAATTAAATCCAATTTGGATTGGTTTGCAATACCAATTTTTTTTTCTCCCAGGTCATCTTTGACAGGAAAAGATCATGAATCTGGATTGAAATATATTTTAAGCTTTATAGACCATAGCCAGAGGTTTTCAACAAAGGGTTCAGATTTTGGTTCTGAACTTCTGTTTGTTTGTTCTGGGGTTCCGAGTTCACAGTAACGTGAATGTTTCCCAAAAGTACACTTCATTGCAGTGAATCTTCTACAAAACTTGAAATTTGAAATGTTTTCAAATTTCAAAACATAAGCCTTCTTCCGTACTCATTTTTCTGCCCTTGAACAGGTTTCAAAGTTGTTATTTTTTTTAGGGTGAATCAGGAAAATTCTTGATTTTCATGTGCCAAACAAGATGATAAACAGAACTTGGATGAAAATAACAGCCCACGAAAGACATCAATTGTTTTGTTCCTTTCGGAATTTTGCACTACATATTATTTTTAATTCAATGCATTTCACGTAGCTGGAGAAGTTCAATATTGCATTTTTCAAACTTCAACCGCAAGGAAAACTTCGAAAGTATTGACTCGAAAGTTTGAAGATAATTGTGAATAACAGCGGGAAACGATGTTGTGAAAAATTTTTGAAAGCCTTATATATTTATCAGATATGCTCAAGACATTATAATGAAATTAAAGTGCTGGGAAATTTCCTGTACAATATTCATCAAGTGACTTATGTCCGTTTCTCCATGTCACACGTGTCGAATCCATACCTTTTGTCGTGAAAAGTTGGAGCTTTTTTTTTCAAAGTGAGAATGGAATGATTTGAAATTTCGCAAGATTCAGGTTAGAAAAAAGTGCAGCATTTTTTTCGCAAATTGAGTTTCACGCAACGTGGAATATGTCATACATCATGAACTTCAGAAGTACATAGAAACATGCCATTCAACGCCCACCCTTGACTCCTACTTTTGTGGATTGAATCTTCATTCATGGCTCATAAATTATTACTTATCTGTAGTTTTTCTGTGATCTGTTTGAAATTTCAGTCACACCGAATACTGCATTTCTATCGATTTCTCTGTCATGTTGATGATGTGTATTCCTCAGGGTTTTTTGTGCTCAGTGTTTTATTTTCTTTACAAACAGTACTTTATTTTCTCTAAAATTATATATGAAATAATTTTTTCTCAACGAATGAAATTCGTATCTTTTTTATCTGAAATACTTTTTTTTTGTACATCTTGGACATTGATGAATAAACTTCTCTTTCCGCAGTGGATTATCAGCTTCAATTTTATCTATAGATTTAGTAAAACTCAATTCCTGCTTTGAGACACGAAATTCAAGATATACAGTATTTTATTAGGAAACCTTGTAAGCTATATGCTTCAAGAAATGTCGCTTGTCTTGTCAACACTTGTCATCTCCGAAGAATGGAGCCCATTGGTAGACTTACGTCGCATGAAAACGTATAAATTAATATGATCTGGTCAAGTGACTTAATCAGAGTTTGCTTTTTCGCTATTGTTTGGAATTTAATTAAGTTATCTTGGCATTTCCGAAAAAAAATTCTTTCTGAATGTCGCATGAATTTTGAGAACGTTTTTTTTTTGCGCGAAAAATTCGCCCTCCAAAAAAAAGATGTCCTCCTTTATTTGTTTGTTCTTTTAATCTGGCGGTTGACTCAGCTGTTGTCTGAGATATATAAAAAAAACTGGTGATTCATGCATAGTTTTTTTGTTCTGTTTGCATATTCTCCATATAGACCGTCGTTGACAAGTGTCAAAAAGAAAAGTCGTGTCAAGTGTACACGACGACGACGTCTTTCGGAGAGGACCCGTGCCCTGACGTGCGCAAGTACCTAGAAGTCGCCTACAAGTGCGGACCCAGTAAGTACTAAAACTGATTTTTTTCTTCTTCTAAGATTGTCATCAACTCGTACTATACCACAGCCGTGTTTCCGACACATGTCTTGATCATGATAGCTTTTTTCTCTTTTCATGAAACTACCGTGTATATAGAGACTGTAGACTGTAGACTCTTTTGGCAGTTTTTTGATGCGAAGGAAATGCCGTGGAAAATCAGAATTTTGGCGGAGATTTTATTCAGGATCCATGAAGGCATTTTCGTTTTCTTTCAGACATGAGAAAGGAATATAGTCTTGAATATTTTATGAATGGTTTTAATATTCTCAGATGGCTTTCATTGTCTGTTTTCCTCATGTAAGACGTCATTCATGTAAGTTGTCCATTTCTGCAATGTTTGCCAATTCTACACTTTTTTGTCAAGCTGAAAAAAATGTTTAAAAATTTGTAAGCCAAATTTTCGGAAATCAAGACTAGAATAAATATGTTCGAGAGTCTTGTGACCCGCAAAAAAGAGAAAACCAGTGCAGGTTTTGAAAAAAAAAAACAACTTGAAGACAAATTAATTCAGCTTTTTATAAAAAATATGCGAAGTTGAAATGCCTGCTTGAAGAAACTAGCGTCATCTCTTTATAAAAAAAAACCTTGATGAATAATTCGCCTTCTTCGTGTGTTCCAGGTATTTTCCAGAACAAGGTTCTCTGCAAAGACGAGAGAATGACCTTGAGTTGCCCCGCAAACTTCCGACTCGTCATATATTCTGCCGAGTTTGGACGGACTATTGCCGGTGATTTGCGATGCCCACAAACCCGTGGGGTTCCTAGAGAAGGCAAGTTACGCAATTCTGCTTCAATCAAATTTTTTCATGCATTAAAAATGATGCGTGGAGAGCCTTGGGTACGCATACTTACGGCAATACCTGGAAAAATTAAAGCTTCCGTCTTATGGCTTACATACAGGGATTTCAATCAAAATCCAAAAAGATTTTTTATTTTATTTTTTAAATTACAAAGATTTGCCTTGCCATTTCATCGTGCAATTTTTTTTTATCAATCAATGGTTTTTGGACCACATGATTAAACTTTTCATGATTACAAGCACAGCAAAGACGAAGAAAAATCAGATTTTGCAACTCATTACTATGACCTTTTTTCCTTTCGGGCTTAAATGTTGACATAAAAAATAGCTTTGTTCTTTTTTTCAAGTTCTAAATTGAATTACGAGGCGGGATAATTTCGTAATTTATCGATTGAGAACTAAGGATGTGCCAAAAATGAGTGACACTCCTGATCTGATCAATAAATCGCGTGTTCGACGTCTGTTCAGTGGAATTCTAAATAGAGAGTATTTTTATTCCAATTTTTGAATATTATAAAGAAATCTGGCATTTGCGTGGAGTGAGAATTCATAGAAAATCTCGTCTTTGTACTTGATGCGATGTCTTGAAACTTTCTACTCTGAGGATGTGTTCTTCGTTCTTTGTGCAAAAGAAAGTTCGGATTTGCGTGGATGAGAGAGAATCTGGGTGCAAAGTTCAGTACAGTATGCGTTCGATGAGACTTTCTAGGTGGGAAATGAAGTGTACTATATATGTGAAGTAGAATAATCCTTCTTCTGAGTGACAGGCATTATTTAAAATGTGACATCAGCGAATCTTTGATGCATCGTTTATTTTATGCTGAATTTTTAAATTTTAATCCGTACGCTTTTTCTTTCCGATTTCTCGTCTTTTTTTTTTGAGTGAAATACAATGTTTTACTCTTGATTTTTCGAAAGGCAGAAAAAAATCGTAAAGGGACGTTATTTGGGCAATTATTCTATTGAGAATATTTCTTGTACGTCTCGATTCTTCCAAGTTTATTCGCCTCATCCAATGACGTAAAAAATAAAAAATAAAATGTTTTGTACCGTATATTGAGCTTGTCAGAAGCAGACTAACTGACTCAGCACAGCGATCAAATTGAGTGTTTGATTCTATATCGAGACCGAATTAAAAGTTTCTTCGGGAATACACTTCGGTCCGCTTCATTGCAGCTCTATAAATATACTGTATATATATATATACATTATATTTATACGAGTGTTCTAACAAAAGTTCTTGGAATATAAATGAAAATGGCAGATAATCGAGCAGAAAAAAAATGTCTTTAGGGAACCCATATTCTTTGGCACACACAAAAAATCAGCCCTTTTTGACAATTTTTTTAAATGCTTTGCAAAATTCACCCTGGCAGATTTTTGCACTCCACTCAACAGATGTGGCGCCCTTCTGTTGATGAAAATGGCGGAATAGCCTTGGAAGACCGGGAGGCAACCCTTAAAATTAATGCCACATTGATTTCAAGAATTCTGATGGAAAAGCTGGGCTAAAAAAATAATCTTTGAGTGGAGAGCAAAATTCTGCCAGGGTGAATTTTGCAAAACATTAAAAAAATGTGTCAAACAGGGCTGATTTTTTGTGTGTGCCAAAGAATATGTTTTCCCTGAAGAACAACTTTTTTTCAGCTCGATTATACGCCATTTTCATTTTTATTCCGAGAACTTTTGTTAGAACCCTCGTATATATATACCATAATGAGATAGTGAAGTGATGATGAAGTTTTCGTCGACAGATTGTCGGGCAAGTTTTGCGACGGAGTCCGTGATGCAGAATTGTCACGGCCGAAGAAGGTGTCTCTTGTCTGCGGATGTTGGCACTTTTGGGTCCCCCTGCAACCCGAAGTCCCACGTTTACCTGAAGGTCATTTATACTTGCGGTGAGGATTCTTTTCCGATTAAATTTGCAATCTCCCTTTTGCACTGCCTGAATTATGGAAAATATGGAGAAATACAGCGAGTCAATGCATAACAAAAATAAAGCAGACAACCGAAATGTCGTACTGTATGACTCACGTAATGGAGTTGTTTCACGTAATAACATTTTTCAACCCAAAAATGGTCCCAATTTCAACATTCTGAACTAGAGCCTCGAATTGGTTTCCAAAAATTTAGGAAAATAGGAAAAGAAGGGTTTTCTAATATTGGATCTTCTTGTCCTTGAAATTTGTGAAATTGAAAAATGCAGGAACGTGTTTTGAAGAAAGGATTAAAATATTCCAATGCAAGTTTAACAATATGTCGACTAATGAACGTTCCTCTGGAACAAATTGTGTTTGTCAGTCAAAGCCCTCGTGTATACAGCAAAAAAATTGGCAATCCATTCAAGACACTACTCACGAAGATTCCTCATAAAACCTTGTAAAAGTGTGCATTTCAGCAAATTTTCGTAAATATTCTGATTTTAATGTTGGTTAGTGCAAAATTGCAGCAACTCGAAAAATGCTTAAACCGTGAGAAAGATAGAAAAAAATGCTTGCTAAGGTTCGGAATAAGTAAAATAGCATTTTATTATCTTTTGTATAACGAATGTTCGCATTGATTCGAGAAACATTTCAAGTGTTACCTCAAATCTTGCAGAAAACCCCAAGCAAAAAGTCTTGGGGCTAAAGGAAAAAAGACTTGAATTTTCTTGTCTCTTCTAAAATTTCGTGCGACGCAAAAACAATGTCATTATAGTGAGACTCACTTTTTTATTTTATTTTCAGCAATCCCAATTTTTGCGCGCGAATAAAATTATCACACCTTCATTGTACTGTATTATTTTTTTTCGCAGTTCCAAGAGAAGTGCTGAAAGAGCCATTTCAACACCGTCTGGAAGCTGATGAAGACGGCTACTCAGGCACTGATGAAACCGGTTTCAAATCATCAGTAATTGATCCGTCGAATCAGTCAAACAAAACGGCAGAGACGAGTTACGACGTTGACGAAGTCAAGGGTTCTGTCACCGACTGGAAGGCAACTTCCAAATCATCGACAAGCCCAGAAAACGAAGACACTGGTGAGTTTTATAATTGCATTCTTCGCTTTGAAAGTCAAATATTTTTTTGTACCGCGTTTACTCAAATATATAAAGCACATTTCTGACACCGAATCTCAATTCAGAAAATACTTGGTAGCTTTTGGGTTCGGATGCAAAATTATATTTCACCCATTTTGAATTATTGATGCGTAATCAACGCAATGACTTATTTCAATCTTCGAAGTGAATTGGCAATCGCACAAATTACTTCAAATATTCATGATTTCTGTATAGAAGGAAAACTAAATTAACAAGGCCCTGAAATAATTTGAAAATAAATCCCTCGCCCTTCGAGATGCTTCATAATTTAAAAATTAATGCGTTTTTGGTCAAAACTGTCATATTGTGAAGTAAATCGAAATTAATTTTCAGATAAATCGGAAACCTGCTTTTCAATCGAAAGGGCTGATAAATTAAGTAACATTTTAAGAAGAGATGTAATCGAACATATTTGCGTGGATGCGGTAATTGAGATCCTCTGAATCACGTCTGGAAAAAAGTAGAAGCATTGTTTTAGCAAATTTTCCAAATTTTTGCATGAGCATGAGGTATTTTGGAGTCTCTTATTTACACTTTTCTTTCGGAATTATTTTTTATTAACCTCCACATATACCAGACAATCGTGACTCGGAAATTGCATGCCATTTCTACACGGATGCATTTCGCACGTGATTCAATTACGCCATATTTCTTTAATGCGAAATAATTCCGAATTTATTCCGACGCACGCGATTTCATGCGCACTTATACAATCCAATTTTTACAAACCAAGAAGAAAGACTCTTTCCTTTTTACACAATTGCATCCGAGTGCTTCACTAACTCCTGATAAAGACAAACGCTTGGGTTTAATGTTGTTGAACGAGACCCGGGGTCTGTTTGTTTTAATGACGTCCGAAGGTTATATTCGGAAGGCAAAGAGGTATTTTTCGGGGTACCGGGTCGAGGGACATTAAGATACCCCGGGGTTCCCGTCCTTTTATTTATCTCAATATGTCTGTCAAGCTGTTTTCTCTGGTTGGCGTTTCCGTCATTCACATTCAGCTGACTGTAGGCACGAAAAATGGGCTTTTGTGGCATTACAGCAGTGGATTATACTGGGGGAATGGGTGCTAGTTAAAAATGATTGCATTCCACGTATTTCTTTTGTTGATGACTTTTTGCATTGTTGAGGGAAACTAAGAAAACATAGGCTGGCTCCAAATATGCTGAACCGATTTTCTAAAATTGCTGAATATTTCGAAAATTATCACAGCTGTGAATATGAGTTATTCTGAAAATATGAAATGACAATTGTTGCTTGAATTAAATGCGATTTTTTTGTCCAACGAAAATTTGCTTCCAATTCCCCTCCGAATCACCGATCAAACTGCTTTGAAATTCTTCCAAAATTGACTATAAATCCCAAATATTTCGGAAAAGGTGCATGAAAAGTTTCACCAATATCGTAAACGCGTTGATGATAGGCCGCATTCTCGCAGTTCTCGCGGCCTATGCACGGAAATATATCTGCAATATAGTCCGCAGCGGATTTTTTCGAAAAAGAATTTTGTTTAAAAGAAAAGTTCGGCCTTGAATCGAATACAGTGTGAAGATATATAGTCGTGTTTCACCTCGTAGGATTCCTCGTTCCTCCACAATAGACGGATGTTTTTAAACGTGTTTCTTTTCCCCCCTTTTTCAAATTTTTAAAAATGTGAAATAGGTAGCTGAAAACCCAAGGCGACCAATTTTGTGAAGTGACCCGGTTTGTTCGTGTCGCGACCGTTTGTCCCTGGTGTCCTAAGATATATAGAAGAACTCGGGGCAATTTCCGTCGGTTGCCAGGAGCACTAAAAACTTCCTCAGCTGCTGGCTCAAAATGCCAGGCTTTTGTGTGCCCCTGTCTGGGTTCCCTTTCATGCTCTCTCGGCTAGTGCCTAAAGTACCTCGGGGTTAGAAAAAATAAACACATATTTAAGAAAAAACAAAAAAGAACAACAACAAAACCCTGAACTGCCCTGAAGACGGGTTCACCTCGGGTTCACGTTGCACTCGTGCTGGGTGAACAATTTTCAAGAAAACTGAAGAACTGCATTATTTTGAAAACATAATACATTATTGGTCTCCATCCCAATAATGATAAAATATAAAATTCCAAACAATTATTATTCGTCTCAATACCAATAATGATAAAATATAAAATTCCAAACAATTTTATGGAAGTGTAGTATTTTTTATATCATAGGCGGCCAGCGACAGCAGAATTTAACGCGTGTTGGGTCATCGAAATACAGCAGCTAGATTTTCAGCACGCAATTTTTTGTAACGTATACTCATCAACTGACAAAATTACCTGTTGCAAGATGAAAAAAAAAAAGGTTTTCACAGTTTCCAGTTTCCGAGAATAATCAAGTTCCGAGAAAACTTATTCTCGCGGCTTTTTGCAGGAACCTTTCGCCTTTCGTCCGGTACTTGAATAAGCAGACTTTTGGTACTAGCTACTTAGCGGAGAGAAATGGCAAGAATGCTTTGTTGTGACTTCCTATCAGTTCTTGCTGATGTCCGACGCGCTTATTTGTGCGTCAAGGCCAAATATTTGCGCTCGTCAATTATTTATTTGCGGGACCCCGGTTAGATATTTAATTGCTCACGTGGTTTGTTTTCATATAAACAGACTTAATTACGGTTCATTTCAACCCGAATAAGAAACTAATTCGGAAGTTCTGCGAATTTAACGGATGAGCGACACTGTCGTGTACGGTTTGACAGCAGGATTAATTCATTCAGAACACGTGATATTTGTGTTCCATGTGTTCGATTTATAGCTTGTTTGTCTTTTCCCCCGTTGAGATTTCGGTGTTACGTACTGTATATATATAAGCTGAATATAAATTTATGCGAGTTCATTTTTTTGTGTGCAAATAATGTGAGCGGAATTTCTTGGAACAGAACGGATTCCGGAGTTAATCGGGCGAATTTTCGGCAACAGTGAGCAAGGCTTTTTGAGAAGACCCTGCCGAATATATTTTTCCATCTGTTTCACCCCTTTTTCCTCTCTTTTATATCACACAGTATTTACTTTTCCGGGTCTGTTCGAGACTGTGATTAATGGAGTGAAGCCGTGGTTTCTTTTTGAATTTTGCCGACTTTTGCATCGCCGAAGAGTCAGTCGGAGGATTTCCGGAGCATAAGGAATTCTCTTCATTTTTTTTTTGCTTTGCGCAATTTTTTTTCAGATGGACTGAGCGAATACCGTATTTTCAACGACTGTTTTCATACACCTTTCGGAAATATTTGGGATTTCTAGTCAATTTTGGGAGAATTTCAAAGCGGTTTGATCGATGATTTGCAGCGGGATTCTGGTAACTTGATGTTTTATTTTTAAGAAGAAAATAGATTTCAAACCCCAAAAAGAGAGAGAGATACTACAAATGTCACAACAAATGTTTTGCGACATTTTCAAACTGATCGCTAATTTATTTTTCTTGAAAGATTCGGTAAACTCGAAGATACGAGTATTTTGAAATTTTTAAATACTGCATTTCTCTGATTCTTGGATCCACGAAAGTGTTTTTTGAAGAAAGGTGTAACTAAGATTGATTTTTTGAAGAGTAAACTCTCAGGTGAAATAAGTACGAAAGCTGGAGCTCATTTACTCAAGCTATTATAAAATAAAATTTTGAATTTTATTTGACCTGCAAATTTGAAACCTTCTGCGCATATACTTAGATACCCAGTGAGCAAGAAATAGTCCGTTTACATCCAAATATCCCCCAAATCCAGAAAAACTATCCAAAGACAATCCAAATGCCATCCAAAGCATCCTCAAGTTATCAAAATGCAGTCCGCACACATCCAATGAACCTTCAAGGAGAGAAACCTCATTGGATGTGGGCGGACTACAAGTCCGCAGATATCCAAGGAGTCTCTGTTCTGCTGGACACTCCTTGGATATATGCGGACTACAAGTCCGCAGATATCCAAGGAGTCTCCATTCTGCAGGAGACTCCTTGGATATATTCGGACTACAAGTCCGCATATATCCAAGGAATCTCCTCCATGAAGGACACTCCCAGATGTCAACGGTTTTTCTGGAGGAAACAAACATCCCAGGAGTGTCCTTCATGGAGGAAACTCCTGGGATGTCAACGGTTTTTCTGGAGGAAAGAGAAAGGGCTCATCTTGGGCCCTGTCTCTTCCTCCTGTGCCACACAGTCAATCAGGAAAGGGTTGAGTGAGCATCAAAGACACAAAGTCATTTGAAAAGCCCTGGATAAAAAAATCTTCTGGTGATCAGAGAGATTTGATTTCAGCACCACTTGGCCTCTGGTTTGGGAAGTGATGGGTTGTACCTGGGAAAAAGTGAAATGTGTGTCAAATTTGTGTGTTCAAAAAGGTGTGTTCTGAATTTCTAAAAGGTGCAATTGCACTTGACTTCCAACATTTTGAAGCATTCATTTATGTGCAGGAATCACAATTGGGAAAAGGTTTTGGTGAGCAAATCCAGTTATTTGTGTCTGTCAAAATTTTTAATTTTCAGTTTACTTGAGCTCATTGAAATAAAAATTCAGTGTTACCTTGAATAACAAACCCACTGTATAATGAACATCTTGCATAACAAACATTTTTTCAGCAAAAAGCACCCTCACAGAACAAAAAATTTCACATTATGAACATTTGTTAATCACAAAAATTGTTTCAAAATTTTTAAAATTTTTAAAGCTATAAAAAATAGAAAAATAGCAAAAATCATCCACAATATTGATATTTGATATGGAAGAAAAGAATTTCAGTCAATGTAGAACAAAATGCTGTTTTAAATCAGTCACCCCAAAATTGTATAAAAATTCCAGCTAATTAATTCTTTTTGAGGACTATTTTCTTAATCAGGTTGAAATTTATTACAAGAGTGCATCTAAGGGGGTTTTGGTAAAAAAGAACAGTTTTAAATTAGGCTTTTTTAATTTCTAGAGATGGTAAATTGCAGGTTTTAAAAATATTAGTTTCAAGGGTCTTCTGCTCACAGCAAAACATTTCTTGAAAAGGGATTTTTTTGTAAATAACCCCTGCAATTATTAAAATTTTCAACATTGCATCTATAGAGGGGTTATGCTCAAGGCAGAATTTTTTTGAAAATGTGTTTGCTTTGAGCATACTGTAATAGCCCTCTTAAAAACAATAAATGTTGAAATGAATCTGAGGGAATAGGCTTATATGGAGGCCATTTTGACCCTGCAATGCACACTTCCTGAAAAATTGACTTTAAATATAATTTTTTAAAGTTTTTTTTGGGGAAAATCCAGATGAAACTGCAATTTTTAAGACAATTTTCATCTTATTATTTTTAGGAAATCTGAATTGCAGGCTTTTAAAAAATATTCTGTTGCAGTTATGATCACAGGAAAAATCTTTGAAAATGGGGGCTGCTTTGAGCATAACCCATCTTCATTTTAGTATTTTTTTAATGGACATTGCTTTTAGTATAACCTCATGGATTCTTCGTTTTTTTTAACAGGGGTTGCTTTGAGCTTAACCCCAAAGATTTTAGAGTTTTAATTCTAATTCCCTCCAAAGTACATCCACATTTCCTCCAAAACACTTCCAAATTCCCTCCAAAACACATCCATACTCCCTCAAAAACACATCCCAATTCCCTCCAAAATTATTCCCAATTCCCTCCAAAATTATTCCCAATTCCCTCCAATTTGAATCCAAAGTCCCTCCAAAACAAATCCCAATTCCCTCCAAAACAAATCCAAATTCCCTCCAAAAGTGTCCAAGCAAGCTCCAAAAGTATCCCAAGTCCCTCTGAAACTGCTCCAAAACCCCTCCAAAATGGGATCCAAATCTGATCCAAAATTTCTCCAAAATATGTAGTCTGCTGCAGTCCGACTTAGGCAAAAACCTTTGGACTGCTTTTGGAGGATTTTTTGATCAGAATTGGACCCATTTGGGAGGGGTTTTGGATATATCTGGACAACTTCTTGCTCACTGGGGATGTTAGATGATGCAAATAGTAATGGTTTAGTATTGCCCCAAGCAAGAACAGCTAGTAATGTACTTGAGTCTACAAGATCACAATTATCGTGACAAAATTGAGTGATTACAATCTTTTCTCTGCCTGGACATTATAGAGTCCCTGAAAGATCCCAAATAGCTGTGTTAAAATTTGTTACTGTGTACTTGTGACACTCAGACTGGGAAAAATTCACAGTCTACTGAACTTAACTCTCACCTTACAGCTTTTGAATTCATCGCCGTTATGCAGAGTTTTATCATTATATTATTGATACTGATACTGTTGACAAAAAAAAACTGGTGGGATTTTGGCTCTACTCTATTGGTAGATCTTTTTTGCTTGATTTAATTTTATTAGGTCTTTTCGACGTTAGTTTAACTGTTTTACTTCTTTCCAGAATGAAGCATTGGCTTAAAATATAAAATTTTTACTTTACAGGAATTCTCAGAAGATAAAGAATGCTGACGAAGGGTAAGACTTTGAAACCGTTTCACAACTTCAGAAAAATAATTGCGAAAACAGCGCATTTCTTTCCGACATTCGATAATCACAATCATCCGATAAGACCATATGGTTTCATGAACAAGAATGCTGATCTGTCACCAGCAAATTGAGAAATAAATTCAATTGTGTTGAAAAAAATTGTTTTATTATTTTTTTACTTGGTTTTTCAGCAGTCGGATAATCGAAGAATCATCAGATTGCCTGGGGGGGATTGGAAATTCGGAAACCCGTCATCTTGCGGGTATAACGGTAACTCGATCTTCTCGGCCCTCTTCTGATGTTGACAGAACTGTTGGAAAACGTTACTCATGCCAGTAAGTCTGCAAGAACCAATATAGAAGAACAATCTTCTCACACGGTTACGAAGAAATGGTGACGAAATCGCGTCAACATTCCAATTACGTCACTTATACGCATCTATCTTGCGTATAACCACTGTATTTATTGATTGATCATTTCTTGGATTTTTGTTTCTATTGTCGCGTGTATTTCTGAGGATTGAGGAATATAGTGAGAGCGGAATGGGTTTTCTCAGAAGAAAAAAGATAAATTGGAGAATGTAGCTTGATAAAAGCTGGCTATATATAGATTCATATTTCTTCATTAAACATACTTGGACAGTACAATTGTGCTGCATGAAACATTGAATATTTGTCATAAATGAAAATGTTTTATGATAAGAATAAAGCAAGTAAATGGCTGAATTTTCCAAAATTATTTATTTTAAATTTGTGGAATGAATTTCATTTAATCTGCCATTTCCTTATGTGTTTTATCTGAATTGTTTTAAATATTATAAATAGCAGCTGATTAACCTATTACATTCACAAACATTTTAGGAATTTGTCAGTAAATTTGTTTACCCCAGTGTTATTTTGTGGCTGTCGAAATTTGCACAAGCTGGATTATGCTCTGCTTTGTGATTTTAGTTAATTGACTGATATTTGTTTTCATTGTAAAATTTTCAATTTTCAGCCTCAATTTCTAGCAAAACACTTTATATTTTATTTATTTTTCCCTAAAAATCCCCTACCATGTTCCCTGACAGATTTTGTGCTATTTTTTAAATTCAGTTTGAGCCATTTCTTTCTGTTCACTGCACCACAACTGAGTCAACTGACTACATATACATGCTGTTGTGCACCCAAAATGTTGAGTTTAAACCTTCAGCAACAGAGGGTTCTTCTCGATTGCATGACAGTGTTGGGATTTTTCCACAGGTTAACCTTTTTTTCATTTGTCTTGAGGTCACAAAAATGTCACCAGGGCAGAATGGCCTTAGCCATCATGAAATATTTGTATAAGCCATCGGGGAGGAAAATCGAAAAAGTCCAGCAGACCCCACACAAGTTAATCCAATGGCTGAAAAAAAACCCCGTTGAAAAAAAAACGGTCTTAGGAGAGTGTTTTTTTGATCTTCCTCAAATTTTTTGCACGGGTGGACAAATTATACAGATATTTCCAAAGTTAGGCTAAATTCGCCAGTGCAATATTTTTTGTAATTTTAAATTATCTTGGTGAGAAATTTCTAAAAAAATATTCTGGTACTGCTGCTGCCAAAGGAAAGGCACATGTGTTGGTACAGTGCTCGGGTGAATACAGCACCAGCATCCAGGCTACCAGCAGCCCAGCACCACTATAACATCCAGATTTTTCTTTGAATTTTTTTTTCTTCAAGGAAATGTCTTGGTATATAAAGCTTATATATCAGGTGACTACATACAGACCAGAAGCACATTAATAGGAGAAAAGAAAAGAAAAAAAAATTGCGCCAGATGGATTGGAGGACAGGGGAAAACGGGGCCGTGGTCCCGGGGATTTCCCGGGCTGTCATGTCAGGCTTCCCACCCGCGTTGACCCGCCCAGTAACCTCGAACGCAGTGGCGCCCTCTGGCGCAGCCCAAGGGCCCTCTCGCACCTCTCCCATCCTCCTCCTCCTCCTCCTCCCCCTTTTTCTCTCCTGAAAAAAAAAACCTCACTCCCCTCCAATAAATTTCTTTTGCTCTTTTGTTTTCTTTTCTTGTTTTTATTTAAATGCAACAAATTCGAAGGCTGACTCGTGGTGGAAAGCATTCACTTTTTATGCCCAGTAGGTGAATGCACCTGCGTTGTGAATGGCAGCATCACGCGATTTTTCCATACTTGGGCTTTCTGAGAACCACACTATTAAAAACCTAGGACAGTAGGTTTTCTTATTGTGCTTTTATACAAAGAAGCCAAAACTTACTCATCCGCCCTGTTATATCATCAGATACAGCCTGTGGATGTAATTTTATTTACATTTGACTGTGAAGTACAGTGCATCATCAAGGCTTTCTAGAAAAGCAAGTATAGAACAGACAACAGGTAAGCAACTATATGATTTACAGTCAACCGGACTTGATTTGTGCAAGGGACAAGTCTGTTAGACAAAAAGTCCTTTACACAAATTCAATTACATAAAAAATTAAAAATTTCAATTTTAAACACTAATTTTAAACCAAAAGAAGTCTGTTTGGTGGATTTTGTCTGTTGGGCAGGAGGAAAAACTGCTTGCAGAGCTGGTCTGTTTGGCAAAAATCCCTTACACAGGAGGTCTGTTAGGCGGGGGGCCACTGTACTTTGATCATCCAAAACGCGATTCAATTGAGTTTAAAAATACAGGTGGAATCTCTCTACAATGATTTTGTCTACATAATGGTTTTCTCTGTAAAAAAAAGTCTTACAGTCCCATCAGGTTCTCTCCCTATATGTTATACAGGTTCTCTACAACGAAATTCTCTCAATGACAAATTGTTTTCTAGTCCCTTGAATTTTGTTGTAGGGAGAGAGAGTTCACCTGTATTTTGTTAGCCATACACAGGTTTGTTCTCACT
Source organism: Notodromas monacha (assembly GCA_905338405.1). Classification (NCBI taxonomy): domain Eukaryota; kingdom Metazoa; phylum Arthropoda; class Ostracoda; order Podocopida; family Cyprididae; genus Notodromas; species Notodromas monacha. The sequence continues at coordinate 20,005 of CAJPEX010002963.1, forward strand.
CTCTAACACAATCTTCTCTACAACAAATTTCTCTGTACAAAAAATTGTTTCAGGCCCCTTGAATTCTGCTGTAGATCTGAGAGCCCACCTCTATAGTCCAGCTTTGGTTTCCCAAGTGTAAATTTTGAATTTAAAAAACATTGATTTATTTACAGTATTGATAAATATGCCTTTTTTGTTGCTTGCCAGCATTCTGAAGGCTAAATACAATATACAATTGCCCATAAATCCACCTCTCTCTCACACACATCATACAAAATAAAAATATGCTTCACAGTACATGATTACACACAAATGAATGAATTATTTGATTGGCACCCTTCTTTGACAAAGAAAGCACAGCACCAGGTAATTTATGAGGTAATTAGTAAAAAAAAAAAAACATGCACCAAAATACTAGCGACATCTTTGCAGGAAGAAGAACTTCACTTGGAAGGTGCCATATTGGTAGGCCTATAGGGTACTGTGGGAGCCTCGAAATGAAAAAACCCCTTTTTCACTCGAAAATTTCTAGTGGCGCTGTATTTAATAATTCTAAGTTTGTACTTGTTCGAGAGAAGTGATTGCTGGTGATCATAAAATGTCCACATGAAAAACACCATCAGCTTTTCCAGTGTAATTATCAATATAGGACTTGTGTGGAATTGTATGTGTAACATATCATATCATCTTATTCGTATTTATTCAGACGATTTATTCTTCGAATTATTTTCGAATAACCTGAATGCTTTCGAATTTTTGAATTTGAAAAAACCTTCCTGTTCACTTCATCTCATTATTCCACTTATTGAAATCAATACAACTGCCCATCATTTTAAACATGGAATGCCTATTTAAATAAATTAAAGCATTATTGCAAGAAAACGAAAATTTTCCAAGTCAATTCTCATCTTTTCCAGCCATGGGTTATTTCATATGGCATGTCATGAAATTCCCCATATAAAAAAACTCAAGCATAGATGCCTAAGAAAGTCTGATCAACATTCGCTATGGCATCTCAAATTTAAAAAAAATCTCTCTATTCCAAATACCCGCCCTTATCCGCCAGAATTTGAATAATAAATTTGTTTTTGAATGACGCTGTACTGTATCAGAATAAAGATTGGAGTGTTCGAATCAACCGAGCCGCTGCTTTACATAGAAACAAAAATAAAGGGCAGCTCATCTTCTTTTTTCATGTACAGGTTTGTTCTCACTCTCTAACACAATCTTCTCTACAACAAATTTCTCTGTACAAAAAATTGTTTCAGGCCCCTTGAATTCTGCTGTAGATCTGAGAGCCCACCTCTATAGTCCAGCTTTGGTTTCCCAAGTGTAAATTTTGAATTTAAAAAACATTGATTTATTTACAGTATTGATAAATATGCCTTTTTTTTGTTGCTTGCCAGCATTCTGAAGGCTGAATACAATTGCCCATAAATCCACCTCTCTCTCACACATATCATACAAAATAAAAATATGCTTCACAGTACATGAGTACACACAAATTAATGAATTATTTGATTGGCACCCTTCTTTGACAAAGAAAGCACAACACCAGGTAATTTATGAGGTAATTAGTAAAAAAACATGCACCAAAATACTAGCGACATCTTTGCAGGAAGAAGAACTTCACTTGGAAGGTGCTATATTGGTAGGCCTATAGGGTACTGTGGGAGCCTCGAAATGAAAAAAACCCCTTTTTCACTCAAAAATTTCTAGTGGCGCTGCATTTAAGAATTCTAAGTTTGTACTTGTTGGAGAGAAGTGATTGCTGGTGATCATACAATTTCCACATGAAAAACACCATCAGGTTTTCCGGTGTAATTATCTATAAGACTTGTGTGGGTAACATTTCATATCATCTTATCTGTATTTATTCGGACGATTTATTCTTCGAATTATTTTCGAATAATCTGAATGCTTTCGAATTTTTGAATTTGAAAAAACCTTCCTGTTAACTTCATCTCATTATTCCACTTGAAATCAATACAACTGCCCATCATCTTAAACATGGAATGCGTATTTAAATAAATGAAAACATCATTAAAAGAAAACGAAAATTTTCCAAGTCAATTCTCATCTTTTTCAGCCTGGGTAATTTCATATGGCATGTCATGAAATTCCCCATATAAAAAAAAACTCAAGCATAGATGCCTAATAGAAAGTCTGATCAACATTCGCTATGGCATCTCAAATTTAAGAAAAATCTCTCTATTCAAAATACCCGCCCTTATCCGCCAGAATTAGAATAATAAATTTGTTTTTGAATGACGCTGTACTGTATCAGAATAAAGATTGGAGTGTTCGAATCAACCGAGCCGCTGCTTTACATAGAAACAAAAATAAAGGGCAGCTCATCTTCTTTTTTCATGTTTATCCGCCATGTTGAGCATATCAGGACGACGGCATCAGATGAAAGAAGAAGAGAAAAAAGGAATGATTAATAATGAGCGGGTGATTCATTGATCATGAGTCGCAGACTTCGTAAGAATGCGGGATCAACTGCGCAGTTCCGTTGCGCAACGACCCCGCGTGGAAAAAACATTCAACCCCGTCCCACGGATCTCGGTTCATCGACTTCCTCCGTCTCCCATTCATAGGGAACCCGAAAACACTGGGTTCCTGTTGGAATAAAAATACCTCCGGTCATCACCGCAATGAACCCGGCAAATGATCGGCTTCCAGGAATGACTCATTCATTTTTTTATTGATGAAAAAGAAACGACAGAAGTTGGATTTTAGAAAAAAAAGCGACGCTTATCTCCTGTTTTATAAGGAAATAAATGGTCTAATATGTAGACAATTTATGTAGAACCCGAAAACACTGGGTTCCTGTAGGAATAAAAATACCTCCGGTCATCACCGCAATGAACCCGGCAAATGATCGGCTTCCAGGAATGACTCATTCATTTTTTTTATTGATGAAAAAGAAACGACAGAAGTTGGATTTTAGAAAAAGAAAAAAGCGACGCTTATCTCCTGTTTTATAAGGAAATAAATTGTCCAATATGTAGACAATTAATGTAGAACCCGAAAACACTGGGTTCCTGTTGGAATAAAAATACCTCCGGTCATCACCGCAATGAACCCGGCAAATGATCGGCTTCCAGGAATGACTCTTTCATTTTTTTTATTGATGAAAAAAAAAGGATAGAAGTTGGATTTTAGAACAAAAAGGCGACGCTTATCTTCTGTTTTCTAAGGAAATAAATTATCTAATATGTTTCAGAACCTTGAATATAACGCAGAAACAGGTGCAATCTTCCTAGAATGATATTCCGTGTACTGTACCTGGATAAAAATTCGTTTTCGTGGGACCATAGGGTTCTCTGTCCATGTCATAGGGGTTCTCTACAACAATTTTTTCCGATCTCTTCCATTTCCTTGAAGAAAGAAGTCCATCTGTTCGCTTAATAAAAACTTCGATCAAGAAGAATTATTCGGAATAAAATTGAAAATATGCTTCGCTAATGGAAGAGCAATGTGCGATGGAAAAGAGAGGTACTGTATAAGCAAGTAATTTTTTTATTTGAAAGAAAATAATGAATTAATCATAATCGTCAGGTAATCTGCAGTTCAAGCTAAATAGGCAAGATTTGTTTTCCATCAAACACGATTACTTCACAGTATTCGTTTTCATCGAATTTATTTTGATATTATGAAGCGTATATAGAAAGATTTAAATATAATTTTAATCACCGTCATGAAATTCAAATTAAAAATTTTGTGGTTCCTGAAAGGCTGGATATACAATATGTAGAAAAATCTTCTTGAACAAAGTCATTATTGTAGGACAAGGAAAAAAAAACAATGCTATTAAGAAATCAAAATAACCATGCGGCTATTCGGCAGTGATACGTCGTCTACTCGTCTGTTAATTTCGCCTGAACAACTTCTGTTGAGAACAATCGCGTTGTAATTTCAAAAAAAATCTTCCATTTGACTTTCATAAATGAATTTGTCTTGCCTCGCATATCGCATGACTTTTGTTTCTTGAACTTCACTCACCTTGAGCCAAGGTTATAATATCGTGTAGTACAGTACAGTATTATAATACTGTAATTAGGCCTTCAAATGGTGTTCAGAATCTTTTGAAAGCCTGAATATATATTTTCGAGTTGTTCTCACAAAGATGTAGCACGAACATTATTTTGAATACTTACACTCATTGATTTTGAACTTCGATATCTTTCGAGTAGATCTATTCTGCACCAAAAAAGGTTATAAACTCATTCGTATATATTCAATCAATGATTGATGAGAAACCAGTCGATTTTCAATCCGAAACCAAATCAACTCACCGTGCAGCGAAATTTGCATAATAAACCCCCAAACAGATTTTGAATCGACTGCTGTTGAACCTCATCACAACAAAATTACAATTCTATGTACTGAGTCACTCAAAAACTCTCCACTGGTGCAGAGTCGTAAGTAAAAGTAATTTCTTATAACCCGCAGCATTTTTAGAATTGAATTTTTTTTTTTACTTAGGCGGGGAACCGATTTGACCCAGAAACAAGGTACCCTAAAAACCGCATCGCAATTTGCATGCATGCAATCATTCGCTTATAGATTCTTTTTTTTCTTATCCTTTTCTTTTCAATGTATCTGTCCTTTTTCTTTTCTTATCATCATACATGAGCCCAACAGCAGAAAGCTGAGGGGCAAGAAATGAGAAGTAAAAATAAAGCTCGCCTTCTGGCGCGCGTGGCTCTCTGAACGTACATAAGTGTCGCAACAAAAAGTCGCCAACGGTTCTTACCAAATCATTGTTTCGCTTCGCAAGCACATGCATATATTTATATAGATATATATTTGTTTAACCTTTTGTGCATACGTATCACTTTTATTTAAAATCCCACGACAGGGCTTTATTGTCTAGGGATAAAATGAATTGACGCCTCATCGTCTTCGGAGGTTGCCCGTTTGGAAGAAAATGCGAGACCCAGTTTCTGAGAGTTGAACTTGGGAAATAAGACAGTGTCCTTGTTTTTGTTTTTTGTATCTGTGCTGCGTTATATACAGAATAAGGTACTGTACTCGGAAACTTCAAATTTATACTCGAGAATATTAAAACTTTCGAAAATTTACGACTTCCCTGAAACAAGGCGGATGTCCTGAGGCATTTCTGGAAAACGCTACAATTTATCTTCAGCTTTTAAACTTGTTTTTTTCTTTCTACGCATTTGGTGCGTACGACTGCTTGCTGCTGTAGAATTTAAAATTGTAAATACTGTAGATAGAAAATGAAGCTTTGGCATTCAACAATGAAATAAAGGAAAAGTTTGAAAACGTTACTGGACATTTTTTTCATAATTTCAAAACTGAATCACAAACACCTCAACAACATCCCTGAAACACACTGAATCCATTTTGAAACTATAGCAACCAGCTGAGGAACCTGAATGCAAAAATCTGATTTTGGCAAGTCTCAATGATCTGCACTCAAGGATACAGAAGTGAGAATCACTTCTTTGATTTTGCCTGAATTGGCCGATCATGTCCATCCTGCAGCAAAGTTGGGATTTTTTGGGGGATTGCCCAGATTGCAAAGGCCTAAGTTGGGAAAAATCCAGGTGCAGAAAATTCCATTGTCTCAAGAAATCTCGAATGTTAATCCTATGCTGGGAACACATGAAAAAATGCCACCCAGGAATTTTTTTTCTTGAGCCAACATTTTCTGAAGGATTATAAAAATATTGGACTTTTGCCTGACTTGGGCCTTGGTTCAAAAAAAATATTTTTTTAATTGCAGCCCTCATGGGGACAAGATTTTGCAAAAATATCCCAACTTTGCTGCACAAGGGTTAAAGGGTCATTTAACTACTTCTTATTAAATCAATCAATTCTTTTGAGCAAATAAACCAATCTTGAAACCTTCCAATCAATCCTGAACCCATTCTATTATTAAAAACAACCATTCAGCCATTTCTCCATAGCAGCCAAATGACAACAACGGTAACTGAGAAAAAGTAACCCCTCTGAACAAGAGTTGAGTCTTTCAAAACTTGCCCTTTAATGGTTGCAAAATTAAATTCCTTTGTCTATAGGACCCAAAGGAACCCATGACAGGGAGAAAACACTATATGAAGCCTCATGAAAATTATTTATACCTAGAAAATCATTGTAGACAAGATCTTTGTACAAAGAGTCCAACTCTGTTACCTTCTGTAAGATAACCTTTCCAGACAGCATCCCATTTATGCACATCTAGAACTTGTACTCAATCCCCTTTCTGAATCCTTTTCATCTCATAAACAGGCTGCAATAATACAACCCATCGAGGTTTAGATTGACCTTCGCAAAGCAACGGCTACCGGACGAATCCTTTTTTCTTTTTTCTTTTTTTTATTCGTCGGCGGGGCCAAATGGAAGATGTTGAATTTTATGTGCATTTTTAATGCGACGGATCGACTGGGAAAAATAGGGCTGTCGGTGGACCTTGTGGGTGCGGAACTGGCTGTCAAGTCGAAGCATTCAGAACATCAGACCAGGAAACCCCATTGAACGTCAAATAACGGTTCATTTCTGTGATGGGGGAAATATTCACGGATTCCTCGAATGTTCGGAGAAAAAAAAAATATTCACGGATGTCAAGCAGGCATGATAACAACTATACTTTCTATTATTCTAAATTCACTTACATGCATGAGATTTTCTGCGATTGACACTAGGACAGTCTCACTCATGTGTTTCTACGGGAAACATGACAAACGCTCAGATGAAATGCGCCCCAGGGCAATTTTCAAGCACTGATTATTCTACTGTAAACTGGAGAGAAAAATTAACTTTTAATTTATTTGAATGAAGAAATCCATTAAATCAAGATTTCAGATTAATACGCACACGTTTTGTCTCCAATCAAAGCAATACCCATAAATAATCCCACTGAAAAAGAAAATATGGAATCACGTACAGAATTTTTTTTGGATTACAAGAAATGAAAATCAGGGAAAATCACGACCAGTAATCGAGTATATTTTCACTTCTTCCTGATAACTGCAAGTGATCAGTTATGTTGGAGCATGTTATACATATTCTGTTTACATTTGTGGTCTCTGAATTCTGGCCAGCAGTACAACTTTCACAAAATTTTCATGCTGATTGTTGTTTGTCAAAAAATAATTTCAAGGGAACAGGAAAATTGACTGAAGGGAAGGGGAGGGAACCTAATGCGACATGAAAATCGTTGTACTGTATTAACAGATAAAACTGCTGTACAGTGGCCCCCCGCCTAACAAACCTCCTGTGTAAGGGATTTTTGCTGAACAGACCAGCTCTGCAAGCAGTTTTTCCTCCCACCCAACAGACAAAATCCACCAAACAGACTTCTTTTGGTTTAAAATTAGTGTTGAAAATTTAAATTTTCAATTTTTTATGTAATTGAATTTGTGTAAAGGACTTTTTGTCTAACGGACTTGTCCCTTGCACAAATCAAGTCTGTTAGACGGGGGTTGACTGTATAGACAAGATTTACCACAAAGGTTACACCTTTAAATAAAAATGAATAAAAGTATTCAAAGTACTGTATATATTTGAATGCATTTTTACAGGATTTTGAAAATACCAGATACAGTGAGACCCCCCCCCCCCGCCTTCAGATGCAGACATAATTAGTGCATCAAGAGTGTCCCAAAGTTTAATTGTCCCTAATTCAATTCTTCTTTTCCCATAGACTTGCATTACTAAATATATTTTTTCATTGGTGTTTTATGGAAGAAATATTCCTCAGAATTCCATGAAAAATTGTTTGCCACTTCAATTTGATTCTGTGAATATATTTTCAACTAAATAAGAACATTTGGAGCATTAAATAGTGTACCTCTGTACAGTAAATCGAAATGTTGGCATCTGTACAAATAACATTGAAGTCACAAAGAGTTAAGGAAGTACCTCTATGCTATGGGAATTTTTTTAATTAGGTGAATGGCTGGGAAAATGATGGGAAAATTACCAAAGAATTTTTCTTGCATAGATCTTAGGATTGGAAATACAGTATCTGTATCTTGCAATTAAGTATAATGAAAGTAGCATTTCCTGAAACTTGTTAGTGATTTTATCATGTAATGTCCTGGTGTCAATAAGTCAGTGTCTGTATGTTGGGCCTTTTTTATGCCTTTTTATTGAAAAATAAATGTCCCTATCTTGAATTGTCAGCATGTCAAGGTGTCCGCATGTGGAGATCTCACTGTACTTATACATGTTAATACTGTATTTCGAGAATATTTTTTCATGAGACTGTTGTTGGTCAAGCTTTTGTGTTACTTCCAAAAATGCGCTCCTGCGTTTAATGGAAAACAATATTTCAAGGGGGGCACGCTATTTGATCAAATTATTCCAAACTCTATAATTCTTTCAATTTTTTTTTCTTTTAAATGGTCGGCATCACGAGGGTGTCGCAGAGATTCGTGCCCCAGAACGTAACGACAAAGGTCAAACCTGTGAAGCAATTCGGATTAGATATTGTAACAGGTTTATTTGTCCATGCCCGTCCCTCGGGGCCCGCATTTCATTTCACTTACTGATGGATTAACGATGATATTTACATGCTCCTTGAAATTCGCCAGTGTTGTGGTCTTGAGGGACTTGAAGTAAGTAAGAAAGGGAATTTCCTTAGCTACAAAAGTGAAAGTGGTCGTAATACTCGTACATCGACTTTTTGCTGGCTTTTCTCAGGAATTCTCGCGAAGAAAGACATTTTTTTTACAAAATCGTGGCAAGAACTGAATCGGGGTGTTCTTTTAGGGTTCTGTGCTGTCTGTTACTCACACGTATTATTATTATTCTGTATTTGTGAACACACGAAGGCTCCTTCAAAAGTTTGTCAACCATCTCAAAGAGGATACGTATTTAGACAGAACTCAAATTTAAACATACATTTTTCCGTACTTTGTTTTCGATAAAATTGTTCAAAATAATTCGCTGCAATCCCAACGACTTCGAATAAATATTTGAAAATATACATTCGTTTTCCTCCTCATGACGAAATCTTGTCAAATCAAATCAGAATTTGGATAATTTAAACTCAAAATCCAATGCGTCAGAGGCAATGATGCTCATTAACTTGTTATTGAATTAGTTCGATAATTATCCAAACTTTTCACAGCCAATTTTTTTTTTTAAACAAAAAATAGCGTCCCTAATCCAAGAAGATGGTGTTTTTATTTCAGTTTTTGCTTTGATTCTGTTTCGTAAACTGCTGGTCAGCATTCTTTAGAGCCATTTCTTTTTATTCGGACAATAATTTCCTGTACAGTCTCCGTATAGTTGTTCACCCAGAGAATTATCTCAGACAACTGAACTCTGATACAAAAATATCCTTGTAGTTGACAAAATATTGTTGTAGAGCAGCTTTAAAAGACCAGCAACTGAAAATTTGGATTTTAAATTATATCAAAATCAATTTTGTGGAAGGGAAGTGTAATACGACGTGTTTCATGACGACATCGTTCAATCTCCAATATAAGTGAATGACTTGAATAAAACTAAGATATTATAAAAATCGATTATATAATTATTTATCTGAGTATATAAATTCGATTATATAATCAGGGAAAAGTGGGACCAACGTGAGGAAATCAGGCGAGAACTTCGCACCAACAAAATATATACCATTTAATTAGTACAATTTGCAGTAATTCCATTTTATTAAATTAAAAATAAGGCAAGGATTTCAAGATACTATTTGCGACAGATATAGTATCTATTTCATCCGCAATGAAATAATTTCGATGAAACCCAATAAATTTGAGAGCTGAGTAATTATATTTTTTCTCATCGCCAATAATACAAGTAGGACAGTAATTTAATATTTTCCATGTGACACCGTCTTACGGTCACGACCTCCAAATAAACCCCCCCCCC